>CAEFZX010030927.1:0-26463 GCA_903066825.1 Alfaro cultratus | reverse complement strand
CAGGGGTGTCAAACTCCAGTCCTCAAGGGCCACTGTCCTGCAGTTTTTAGATGTGCCACAGGTACAAAACACTGGAATGAAATGGCTTAATTACCTCCTTCTTGTGTAGATCAGTTCTCCAGAGCCTTAATTACCTAATTATTCTATTCAGGTGTGATGCAGCAGAGGCACATCTAAAAGTTGCAGGACACCTGCATTTGAGGACTGGAGTTTGACGGCTCTGAGTTACATGAATCAATAACTCATTGGGTCAATAACAACAAATATTCATTACATTGAAACAATCCAAGCAAATTGTGGTAACATTCTTGCTCACACTGGTTGCTAAGACGCAATATACAAAAAGAAGTTACAAAATAATCTCTAAAAAATGTTTTCGGTAGGTTTTCTGATTTTGAGCAAACAGAAATAATTCTGGTATTTCTATCTGACAAAAACCATGAAACGTTTTGTTTAACTTCAGACAGTGAGGGAAAAAAAATTTGTCTTTTTATTATATGTATGAAAATATCTGGTTTCAACTATAAATAATAGGCGTTGAATTTCACTTTATTACAAAGCGGTGCAGTTTGAACATCCAGCACCTTTTTCACAGAAATCAAACACTTTTTGTGAAGAATGTTGTGTTTTTTCGTAGATTTCAACAAGTCGCTCTGTAAAGACAGAAATAAACTGCTGAAGATGCGACATGATTTGGATCGTTATGGTTCCCCCCCCACACTGTCTATTCAAAAAAGGCTAAATTCATCTAAATATGATCAATTCTGTCCTTATTGTTATCTGCCAAGCTGCAATTACACCACTTAGTGTAACCACTGTAGTGACTAAAGTTGTAATTTGAGAGCTTTGTGTGTTTGAGGCTCTGAATGTGTTCAGTTTGACTTGCAGCCAGTTTAAAATTTATAATGTTGAATTCAGATGTCCTTTTTCCATCGCTTTTACAGTCAAGACTACAAATAACACACAATATGATCAATATGATCTTAAGTCTTAAGTTCATGTCTCATCTAGTGTCACCTACCTCTGGTTTGGGTTCTTATTTATGTGAAGGAAAAGTAGAACTAGACTCAGACTGTCATTAATAACAGCAAATGTAGGGTAGTTATTTTAGACGCTGTTGGGGCGGCCAGCTTGGGTTTTAAAGTAGGAAGGTGAAGGCAGACAATGTAAAGAGGTGAAACAGTTTTTGCCGTGTTGGATTTAAGATGCTTTCCTGCAGACAGGTTCAAACTGTTCAGTTTGTGGGAATCCATTTGGCTGCAAGTCAAAGTTTATCCATTTTATTTTCATTAAAAAACAGACTTGAATAGGTCTTGACCAGGAGTCTGCAATCTCTGGATATTCAATAACAGCTCAAATAAGTGCTTAAAAATGATAAAGAACCAATTTTGACATTTTAAATATACACATAAGGAAAAAAGATGCCAGTTTACAGCTTTTGTGGAGTAACTGGATGAGATTTCTACAACAAAATGACACTAAACATTTTAGATTTAGCCTCAACATTTTCCATATCAAATTTCCACATTTCTACTGAATTCTTAGTTCTGTAGAAATGTTAAAATAATGATAATTCACTAAGGAGCATGGGAAGTGTTTCTTTTACTCAGGACAGAAGGATATATGGATGTGCATTTTATCTGAGTTTAAAGGGAAAGGACGTAAAGTCTGGAGAACAAATGTTTTTCTGTTCAGACTTTAAAATATTTAAATCAAGTTTCTCACTTCTCCAAGACTCTCTAGGACCTTTTAAATAAAACTTTCAACTAAATAATTGATTGCCACTTCAAAAGAAGTATTCTAGAATATTCTCCACAAAAAGTCAAAAATAATTTGCATATTTTTTATCTAGAAAATAAACTTAATCAGATATGTAATTTTATACTGACACAGTTTTATTCCTCTTTTAGCCATTTTAGCCATTTTATACATGTAAGGACGCTCAAAGCACTCCCAGAAATCCAAAAATGTCAAAACATACATTTTTCAAAGTACTGCGAGACGAGAACAAACTCAACTCTCTTCTTACCGGATGAAGAACCTCCACAGGGTCCAGATGAGGATGAGGAAGATGCCCAAGAACCAGCACTGCATGACGGAGAAGGGGATGGGCAGCATGAGGGTGTGGGGGTCGTACTTGACCACGATGAGGAACTCCGTCACCGTTATGGCCGACGCCAGCCACGCCTGCTGGCCCAGCTTTTTGTGGAACTTCCTGTTGGTAGAAATCACACGACGCGCAATTACGGCAAACCGATCCGACCCGAACGGACGAACGTCTGGAGCGATAACTCCGGTACTGACGGGTCGTCCATGAAGTCGTAGATCTCCCTCATGGCCACGCCGCCCACGTTGACGAAGAAGATGAGGCGCAGCAGCACCAGGTAGTGTTCGGGAGGCATCCACAGCACGAACTTCAGGTAGAAGGTGTTCAGCTCCGCCAGAAGGAACTATGAGGAGAGGAAGTTGAAAAAAAATAAACATATATGAATCCAGGAGAAAACAAGTGTGAGAAAACTTAAAAACAGAGGAAAAATTTGCATAAAATTGATTTAAATGTCTTCTAAAGCACAGGGTGTGTAACCTTTATAGTCCAAAGAGTCATTTTTTCACTTTTAGTGCTGCTAAAAATGAAAAAAACAAAAACAAAACATCTTATTTTTGATGGATGAAACAAATCATTTTTCAAGAGTTGACTTGTTATTTCTATTGTTACATTTGAAAAGAAAATAAACACCAACACAAAATGTTTGAAAACAGAAGGTGTTTATCTTCTACAACATGTTGACATTTCTAGAGAACGATCTAAAATTAAAGAATCATGTTTTCAGCTAATGACACAAAAAACTGAATTTTCAGGCAGATATAAAACCTTAATGATGCTTAGAACTTTTTTGCTAAAAGGTTTTTGCTTTAGGATGAGGGGGTTCTGCAGCTGTATTGAAATTTGTTTATTTCATTAAACTGCAATTGAAACAATTTTTTAGCATCACACAAGTCATGTGATCAACAACCGGATGTTGCTACTGGCAGAAATGACAAAGACGACGACAGGAAGTGGCAGGAGGATGAAGATGTGACATGTTATTAATGACTTATTGAGTGAACAAACTTATTCACCTGTGATTTTAATTGCCTTTCTTATTTAATGGAAACACTGCAATTGCAAAATTGTGTTTTTTTGACATTAGTGAAATATAAAAGTTTTGAACACATTTGTGATGGAAACACAGCTACTGTAGGCAGCTCCAGAGTTACACAGCCCTTTTCTAAAGGCTCAGATACTTTGCACAAATACTCACCCTTAAGCTTTTCACATTTCATCACACTACAACCAAAAGCTTCAGTGCTTTTTACCAATCATGCGACTCCAAATGTGTGTAATCTAATCTCAGCATAAAAACAGCTGCTCCTTAAGAGCCTCGAAAAGAAAAAAAAACAAAAAACAAAAAACACTTTAAGGATATGAACTTTGGTTTGACAACATTTATAAAAAGAACTAAGGGGTATAAATAGTTCTGAAAAACACTCTACGCAAGCATTCTTGCCAGAGCTTTGGAATCGTTTCGCAATGTGGCGACTGGCCCAAAATGACCCAAAGTCCTTTCAAATCGGTAGTGAGATCTCGTTACCATGAAGATAATCCCCAACACAGCGAGCCAGCGCCGAAGGTTCGAAGCCGGCCTCCACTCGAACTTGGCCCAGCTGTACGGTGTGAACTGGAATGCTATGCGCTTTATCTTCCCCCTAGGAGGTAAAGTGATTAGTAGGTGGTTAGAAATGTTAATAAATACAAAAATATAATGCTCAAAATAAGGATTTGATAAAAATCCTGCCTTTTTTCACAGTTTTACACAAATCCGACTTTTTCTTTCGTCATTTCAGCCACTTTATTTAAAAAAAAACAAAAAAAAAACAACACTCATACTAAAAGAAAGAACTACTTCCAGGTTACCCTGGACTTGTGTAAAACTCTGGCAGATTGAACTGAATCTCTTCGGAAGAAACCGTTATTCTTAAGCCTTACTTGTACGTAGGAATGTTCCAGAGGCCCTGCCACTGGTACGGCTTCATGGACAGCCAGGCCAGCGTCTTCATACCGCAGTAGATCCCCAAACCGTTGCACACCAACACATCCATGATCCACTGGGGGAGGGAGAATAGGTTTTGTTAAAAACGGTCAGTGAGGTCAAGCCGTAATCCACTCACATGTTGTTGGCTTACAACTTTTATTAGGACAAAGTGGGCATCAAGAGACCAACATCCTGATGATTCCTCTGTTAGCGTCGTCGTTAAAGAAAAGGGAAAATAATCCTTTCAGACTTGTTGTTTTAAAGGCCAAACCTTCCCTCATGTATAAATTCAAGGTTTCTGTAGGTTTACCAACTCATAATAGACTTTTTAAGGCCATTATGGGTTCCAAACAAACACCCTTTGTTTGGAATCCATCATTTTTACTTGCGTTTATTTTGCCAGACTGTGTAATTAAAACTAAGCAGCAAAATGAAAGAGACAAACAGGACTAAGATATTAAATTAGATATTAAATTAGATAAAGAACCTTTTGCACAATTACCAATCGCTATTTTACTGACATGTAGTCTTAATTATAGCTCCAAGCGTCTTATCTCAAGTGTGTTGGGATAAAGAAGTAAGCAGTGGTTGTACGCACATGGTCCCACCAGCACTCTGAGAAGTTTGGTAGCTGGTGCTCCAGGCTGTATTCCAGGAACTCAAACATCACACTGATGATCATACACATCCACCAATCCCGAATCATCAGCGTCTGACAGGAAACAAGACAAAAAAAAACTGTTACAGGTGAGGCTGAACAGAGTGACTGTGACTGACATCTTCAAAATGTCAGTGTGGATCTTCACAGTAAGTAACTGCAAAGAAGTTATTCCAATAAAATAACATATTTAAGATTCTGATGTCATATACTCAGATGATTTTATAAAGGAGGAACAAAAAAAACCCAAATCCTAGTTTCTAGGGCAGGGGTGTTAAACTCATTTTCGTTTTGGGCTAAATCCAGATCATGAGTGCTCTTAAAGGGCCGGTTGTGCCAGAATGTATTGATAACCTGTTCACAAACTGTTAAAATATTAATTAATTCTTAAAATTAAACATTTCTGAACATCTTTTTAGTCCCTACAGGATTTTGTGATTCATTTGTTATTTTTTTGCAATAAAAATTAAAGTGTTTGTGGTACTAATTTGGAAAACTAAATTGGAAAAAAGTTTATGTGACTTTTTATTACTCGTTGTACAGATCATGGACTAGAATTGGATATCCTTTAAGGCTGAGGCAGCTTTTTAGTACAAGTAAAAGAAAATTTGAGAAAAATCTGCAATAAACTCCAAATTATTAGTGCAAAAAATGGGCAAGGATTTGTAAATTTTTTGTGAATTTCCATGATAATCCTAAAAAAACTGGAGGGACTGATTTACATAATTTGGCAGTAAACAGATAAAAACTTCACTGACTTGAATGATAAAATAATATTTAAGCACACTTAGTGTTTAGTCGAGAATCTAGAGGGCCACATAAAAAGCTATGGCGGGCCGGATTTGGCCCACGGGCCTCGAGTTTGACACATGTTCGAGGGCAAGCATCTTAGTACACTTGAAATAAAATAAAACTAAGTTACAAGTAACTTTTCTGCAATAATTCCTTAATATTGTTTTTTTAATTTTTTTATTTACTAGATCCACTGGTAGATTATTTCACTTATGGCAAAAAAAAAAAAAAAGTCTATAAGTGAAATAATCTGACAAAGGAGGTAGTAATTATTTTTATTTTTTTAAGGAATTATTGTCTTACACAAGAAAAGTTACTTGTAAGTCAGTTTTGTCTTATTTCAAGTGTGCCATGATATTTACACTAGAAACAAGATTAAAAATACTTGGCTCAACGTTGTGTTTTTGCAGTGCGAATTGCAGTTTCTTAAGTTGATTGTTAGATAAACTGTCTGTGTTTACCTTTATGTACCATCCCAGGAAGTGAGCTGGAACGAAGCCATCCATCTTATCCTGCAGAAACAAACAAGCTGATTTCCACATTGTGCACAACCAGGATTAGACGTCTGTGAATCTACAGCTGCGTTGGTAACAAATACAATCTTTGCACTTATTGATAACTTCTTAAAAAGCAAAAGAGATCGATTGAAGATATCAGTCGATACAGACGGATATTTGTCTGTATCCTTCAGCTTCTCCTCTGGGTCATCATCTCTCTGGAGGATCTGGAGCAGAAACTACTGATGAACAATCTTTGATCCGATGGGTGCCACACCGCTGAACAGCGACGTTGTGCACCGGGTTTATCTTCAAGAAAAATCAACCTCTTGTCACCCACGAGGCTGCCAAACCTAGTCTATTTATAAAAACAGGCTAGCTTTGGGAGCCTGAATGCTCAGAGCTACTTTCTGTTCTTCCATTTTGTCTTTTAACTAGCAGTTGTTGGATTTTTCTGCCCGATTCAAGCAGGCAGAAATTATATATGACGCTTCTCTTAAACATCTGATCCCAATTCAACATGTTGGAAGTGGTGGACTGACCCACTCAGAGGTTGCAATAAATAGAGAGGGTTCTGGGTCACTGCAACAGATGCTGAGAGCAATCCCAAAGGAAAATCAGTCCCGGTTCTTCTGGAGGTCTGGAAAAAACTCATGGTTTTAGAGTCGGTCACATGAATGCAGTTGGAGGCGCCGTCTGTGAGCCGCATGAGGTTGGATAAATATTAGTCAGGCTCTTTGGACCTTTCAGAATGGTTCTAAACAACAAACTCAAGTTGTTTTGTCCAGCTTTTCTTTTTATTCTTGCAAAATTGTATTTAATTTCCACAAAAAGAGACACTAACAGTATGAATAGTGTGCTTTTAGATCTGTTTTTCTGCCATCCAACAGGAAGAAAAGAGATCCACCCTCTTTTGAAGCTAAACATAAATTTTATGCTAAGCTAAATTTTATGTTTGGCTTTATTGTCAATCCTAAAAATAAAAATAAAATAGTTGTTCTTTAAATATAACAAATTTCATTCAGTAACTATTTTGTCTAAAATTATAAGTCATCAAAAGACGAGTTTTATTTTGCTGGCCTGAGAGCGAAAATCTCATTTGGTTGTAAAAGCTTCAGACCCCTATTTCAGAAGCAGCAACATACTTCAGATTGCGATCTCTCAGATCAAAACCGGTCTTAGAAAGGCCCAGTCAAAGTACAGCTCTAAATCCAGTCGAGATTTTGTGCTTAGATTTGAAAATCACATCAAAGCTTAAGATTAGAAACGTGACAAAAGCTTCCACGATTTTTTTTTTCTTTTAGGCATTCAAACATGAATTCACTGAAACACATCAGACTCTCACCCAGAGGTTGTGAAAAGGATCTGTGGCGTTGCCCGGGTCGTAGATGAGGCAGTTTCCTCCATAGTCGCGCTCAGGCAGAGCGACCCCTAGCTTAGGGTCGATGTACTTCATGAACTGTCGCCCATCGTGCACCGTCTGTTTCATAACATTGTAATGAGGAAAAACACCAACGTTACTTGAAAAGAAGCTCTTCTGCAGATATATGGAGGACTGATCCTGCCAAAATTGTCAACATACAAAAAAAAAAAAATTATGGCTTGGGAAAGTAATTATTGTGCCAAATATTGTAAATAATTTAACACATTTTATTTTTTAATTAGTCACCTTTTATTTTTCAGATTTTTTATTTACTTAACTGTTTTAAAAAAATGACTGTCAGTTCTAGATTCACTTTTTTAGAAGTGACTAGAAGTCAAGTTTTGCTACATTGATATTAGCGAAACTATATCAACGTAGGATGAATAAGTGGCAGTAGATTTAAAAACGTCTTGAATACAGAATATGAAAAACAAAAAAAATTTGATTGGAAATAAAATAGATTACAGATTACTACACTCCATAATGTAGTAATCTGTAGAAGTTATTCTTTTTGGATATTTGGCACATTAATTACTTTACTAAGTTATTTATTTATTTATATATGTATTCAAAATTTTGGCAGGATCATAGGTAATATGGTGATCTTATTAGGGCATCAAACAAACATAAAACTTTCATCAAGTTTTAGCTTTACTGGAGCTGTTGGGCAGCTGGCTGACCTCTCTAAACTACAGATCAGGGTTGGCTTCTTGACATTTTAATTAAACTGGGAGACAGAAAAGAGGCTTCCAGTGACCACTACATAGAAACACAATGAACTGAAGCAAAAAAAAAAAAAAAAAAAAAAAAAAAGAAAATCTGACATTTTGGCCGGTGTTTAGGATGTCTTAACAGCTTCCATCCAGCACATCTGTGAACAGTCCCCGCTCAGATTTAAAGGGAATGAAATCAAGTGTTTCAGCGGAGAAGTTCTGCTGCTTCACGGTCAGAACCAGCCTACAAAGAAGAGCTATTTGTGAAACACTTTGCATGATTGGACACACACCTGAAAGAGGATGAAGATGAGGAAGAGTTCATAGACGACACTAACGCAGAGCCAGAACCGCCAGTAAGCTGAAGAAAGAACAAACATGAGTCATTTAAAAATATTTAGTACCGTATTTGTAGATTCAGCTCATTAAAGTCATCAATGGTGCATTCACACCGGCCCTGTTTGGGCCGCTTTGATCAAACTCCAAAAAGTTTGGAAAGTCTGATTTGTTTGGTGAGGTGTGGAGACGCAATCAAACTGATACAGACCAAAACAGCAAACTCTGGTCCGCCTAAAGAGTTAGTCATCGGTTTGATTATTGTGAACTCTGATGAAGTTCCAATGCATGTGTGAACGCCAAGCGGACCGGAGACAGCTCCAAAAGCAGGACGCGGACTACAGCGCGGGGGATTGTGGGAAAATGCAACTAAAATAAACACAAGAGTCAAGTGGTAGCAGGCGAAATGGCTCATGAAAGACAAAGGAGAAATCCTACAACCGCTAAAATCTGATCCCAGTCGATTTTTGTTTACATTTTCTTGAAGAAGGAAGCTGAACTCGTGTCTTCTTCAGAGGTTTTTCAACTAGTCTGGATTGTTCACACAGTGCAGTGTGAAAATGTAACAAATATTGCAATATATAAATATTTATATAGCTTCTGCTTCTTTTATGGAGCTGTTCAGACAAATTTAGGCATCACTAAGCAGGACCAGCTGTTGCTGAAACCTCAGTTCCCTGGGAACAAAGAAATAATTCAATCTGTTGGTTCTCTTGAGCATCAACCTGTACGCGGCTGAACAAGTTTCTCCGGCTGCTGATGACAGAGTCAATGAGTTGATGGGTGATTCTGCTCAAAATTTTCTTCTCTGACAGTTTCCCTGAAGACTCCAGGTTCAAACCCAGATCCCAGTACAGGCCCAGCATCCTTCTCATCAGCTCCTCTGGTGGCTAAACCTGCTTCCTGTGCAGTTGCATATCTGTTACCTGTTGTACATGCAAATAAACAGGGAGCCACAGCACTCAGCGGGTTGCGGTTGAGGTTATTTTGTTTTGTTTTTGTCAAAGTATTTGAAGCGCTTTCCCCATCTGTGAGTCTGGACACGATGAGATCGCCAGGTCAGGTGTTGGGTTTCTTATATGCTGCTGTTTTCTGGAGCGACTATTATTACATTTGACTAGAGTCGTTTTCTAGACTGCGCAGGCTTTAAAAAAAACAAAAAAAACAAGAAAAACTGGCATATAAGTGGTGCTTCCATTAAACCAGCACCTACAGTCGTCTACCTGGCAGATCGTTCATGCACAAGTCACACCTCATCTCACACAACTGACTCCAGTTGTTGTGTGCCTTCATGTCCTTCATGTCCAGAGGGACATGAAGGCAGGAAGGTACAGGAAGAAAACAACAGGCGTCATAGGACCGATGTAGCTGCTGTCAGTTGTTGCCAGGCGTGTTGTTAGGTTACGGTTGTTGCGCGACTTCTTTGTGCTATGCTGATGTTCAGGTGCGTAAGAGATCAGGCCATGTTAAGCACACTCCCCGACCTGTTGAGCAAGTCCAGTCATTTCTGCTGTTAATCCTAATGCTGCATTTCTATTGTTACTCTGTATGATTCGTTTCCCCAAGGAAAAAAAAAAATAGAAGGATTTTCAGATTTACAACCTGAAGCTCCTGATAGATCACGGTCTCGGGGAGTGGCACAATGACTGAGCTCCTCAGTAACGGCAGCAGCTGAACAAATGCAAAGAAATCTTTCACTGAAATTTGATTTTCTGTGGTATTTCTTAACGGATTTGCTTTTTGTGTTCTCCGTCCGACAGAATGCACGACAAGAGACGTCTGGACATTTTTGGAAAAAAATCCTTATGTGTTTTTAATATGGTATATTTTACCATTTCAATTTTGAATGAATGACAACAGAAAAAATAAGGAAACACTGAATATCAAATATCAGTTTTTGATCTGTTTTGACAAAAGCGTTGACCTCCCGACAAATTTTAGCTGATTCCAAATACTCTGCAAGAGCTAGCCTGGAAAAAAAATTACTTTAGAATAATTATCTTTCTTGCAGTGAGATGATCCCTAAATACATGGAAAGCAGAGGTTATGTCACAGCTGCTGTAAAACAGGTTCTACTATTATAAACAAAAGTCTTTGGCATATTATAACAGATTAGCTCTGATAGTTTCTCTGTGTTTCCTGTAGAGCTCACTCTGGCTCCAAAGTTTTCAAACATTTTCAAATTCAAGATGAAAACTCAAAAAGATAAAAGAAACTTTAATTATTTGGAGACATGTCATTATGTTTTAAAGAAAATAAGTATTCCTTGACTTTTACATTTTCACACTTCACTGACACTGAAAGTAGCTTGTATTTAGCCTTCAGAGTAACACTTTACTTGATGGTGTGTGCACAAGACTGACATGACACTGTCATAAACATGATATAACACCTGTTATGAACATGAAGAAGTCTTTAGGGATGTTTATGACTGTTGTAGTGTCTTTCAGTAAATACACTTATAATGCAAAGTTGACCATTTTAATGGACTTTTAATACAAGTTTTAGTGCAAACTTTGCATTAAAACTTTGCATTTACTGAAGGTATGTACAGTTGTAAACATTCATAGACTCCTTCATGTTTATGACAGATGTCATGTCACATTTATGACAGATGTTATGTCACATTTATGACAGATGTTATGTCAGTCTTATGCACACCCAGTCAAATAGTGTTACCAACTTCAGTCAGTAACGACGTCCAAATTGAAGAGTGGTGTTGCTACAGTAACAGTGTTTCAATGTGATGTGTTTACCATTCAGAATAAAAAGATCAGAAGTCTGAATAATTTTTTTTTTTTTTTTTTCTCCAAGCCAAACATTTGCAGGTCGAGGTTGTGGTCTGATTTCTTGGGGCTTTTCTAATCAGAGAGCATCTCAGATGTTGAGCTCCGAGTAGTGAACCAGATTTGGCTTTCTGGATTTCTAATAATATTCAGTTTCCATCTGCACTATGAATGCTTTTCATACACCAGGTCTCAGTTATGAAAACACCATAAGACACCTGCTATAGAAGCAGTAAAGAAAAACAGGTAAAGAAAAAAATAAAAATGTGTTATTTTCCCTGAGAGGAGCTGAGCTCATTCATAGAATGACATGGAGGTTAATACAGATTTGGCTGAATGGTCCACAAACCAGTAGGTTTTGACTGTTTGCCTCAATAATTGTAAAAATGACAAAAATAAAGAGTAAAAAAAAACTAACAAATGATTCATTTCTATAGAGACTTGCAATCTCATCACCAACATTTGACTAAAATGTAAAATATAAAAAGATATTTTAGCCATTTCTAATGAATATTCTGCCTTTCCAAGAACATACATTTGTAATTAAACATCAAAGTTATAGAGAGCTGGCAGCTAATTTTGTTTGCAGACACTAAAAGGTTTGTTTTGAAGGGAGGGTCTATTTATCAGGCCAATTCCTCTGACCAATCAGAGCAAAGGAGGCTGTATGGTGAGGGCAGCTGGCCTTGACCTTTCACAACACAATGAAGGTCAGAGTAACTGTTACTTAATGACATGATGTCAGTGTCAACAGAAAAGCTTTGGACACTAACAGCATAAGAGTCTGAAGAACTACTGTAGAATAACAGTCAGAGACATTTTAATAAATTTTATAGTAATCTGATAAATATGGTTGTGTGTTTGGATTAGTTTATTGTTAGTGTCTTAATGTAAAGAAAGATTTTATTTCAAAGTCATCAATGTAAAATAAATATCTTCACGTTGGGCTACACAACTTTGCCTAAATATAAAATCTGAGTTTTTCCTACCAGATCTGATTTTAAATTATTTTTTTCTCACTTTCCTCTTTAAAAAAATAAATTACAAATGACAAAGTACTTTCAAAAGGAGGTTAGTCTTTCAGTCTTCCCTTTATTACAAAATAAAAAACACAATTTTACCAGAAAATAAACTAAAAATTACAAGAAAGAATTTGTTTTAATGAGAAAGAAAATCTTGGATAAAATGATCAGGATCTGATGTGAGCAGTTCAGTTTGCACAATTTGAAAGATCTGTTACTGACAATAATTTGATAACAGATAACATAACAGATAAAATATTTTCATTAAGTATTAGCAAGACTTGAACCAAAATATAACTTTGCAAGATTCTCAACATTCCTCTTTTTATTTCAGTATTTTTTGTGTAGACATCTCTGAAAATTGATACTTTATTCTCCTAATACCAAGACTATATTCTTGTATTAATACTTTAGTACCTTAATTAAAAAATATTAATAGCCAGGCCCTGATGTCATATAGATGACCTGAATTCAATATCCAAATAAAAAGAAGCTGTAAAACAGTCTTGTCAAACAAAATGGTGGGCGATGTCCAGGCTGACATTAACCTGAACTACAGTAACTAAAGGAGTCCATTGGAGAAAAAAATAAAAATAAAAAAATACTGGGTTTCCAAAAAAATGTAATCTTTAAAAACAAAAATTTCATTAATTCCTTTTTTTCTTTTTGACCAAACAGAGGACAGATCTGATCAAATTGTTCGTCCTACCTGGATGGGGTCGGGTGAAGGGTCCATCTTTGGCCTGCGTTACCCCAAAACAGAGGAACACCAGGATGCTGGCCACAATGCCTCTGCAACGATCAAAGAGATGGACAGGATTCCTTTCAGGTTTATTTTAATCCATATATAATGAAATAAAAAAAAGCTAAAGGGGTTCCAATTCTTTTTCTCTTTCTCATTTGAACAGACGGAGTTTAGATCTTGTGATTGGAGTCGACCAGGAACCCGAAGCCAGGCTAATTATAGGGTTTATGCAGGTATCACCAACTCAAATTTAAGACCTGCTGAAGATAAAAACGCAGAGCTGTAGAAAAGAAACAAGGGGGATCAAAACTGACATTTCTGGAGAATTTCTGTGGCTTTGAAGCTTCATGCTTCTCATATGGCATATTACTCTCTGGCTAACAAGGAAGTTAGCGAGAGAGCAATATGCTAGCTGTCTTGTTCATTTGCTTGCTAGCTAGCAAGTAAGCAAACACACCAGCTAGCTAGTATTATCTAATGGAAGTATTAGTAGTACTACTAGTATTAGCTCATATTAACAGTATGAAGCAGTTATTAGCTCGTACTAGCAGTATGAGCTACTACTAGTAGTATTAGCCAGTACCAGCTAGCTAGTATTAACAGCTAGTTGCCTGTACCCTCAAGAACGCAGTGAGTGAAGATGTCTGTCTACAACTCAAACTTTTGCCTGATAAAAACGTCCTGCAAGAAAAAAAACCCTGCATAGTATAAGATCAATTGTGCTGCTATGACAAAATTTAAAACCTGTGATTAACATTTTGTTATTTTCCTAAAACAATGGTCCGAGTCATTTTTTGTCAAAAGTGACTTTTTAATTTTTTTTATTGCAAAAATCACTTTAGGCAAAAAATGACATAAGCTGTTATTTTCAGAAGGTGACAATATTTAAGGCCAACTTACATTTTCTTTAAGGAATTTAAGACATTTTAAGGCTTTAACTTTAGATTAATGAACTCAAGACTTTTTAAGGATGCACAGACACCCTGAATCAGAGCCACGTTATGTTAGGTGATGGTACCAGTCTGAACTTACAGCATAGGTAGGGATAAGTAGCCAGACGTCGGCTAAAATTAAAGCCAGTGCTGCTTTGCCAGCGAGTCTAGTCACATGAGAGTGTGACTGATTGTGCAAGTGTGTGTGGGAGGATAATTAAGTGTGTGAGTTTGAGAGAGGAGTGCTGCATGTAAACGTTAAAGGTGGGTGCAAACTAGTTAGAGGCAGAAAAAGCAATGTCCTATAGAGTGAGTGTGTGTACATATGAGAGTGGATCTTTATCCCGACGAGCCGGACTCTGCTGACGGCAGCAAATCCCGTTAAGAGCGTTCTTACAATCTCTCACAGACGCATCAACAAACAAAACACATCACCGGCTGAGGCTTGAGCTCAACTTCCTGGGAATCTTTCTATCAGACTCATAAAACACACAAGCATCCTCTTAAAGAAGCAAACAAAGCTAAAAATAATAATAAAAAAAACAAACATACAAGAAGCTACGGCCCCCTCTGAAATCTAAAACAAACAGAGCAGAACTAGATGTGATTCAGTCTGCCTTTTGGGTCTGAACCATTAGAAAAGGCTTCAGACAGCTTACATGTTCAGCCTCTTATCCACCTGGTAATACTGTCAGAGGAAGGCCTAATGCAATTTAGCAGGCAACAAACAGACCCAAGAACAGAAGAGGGACTATAAATGCTGCTGCCATCCAAATCTGAGGAGCTGCAGGCTGTTTTTTATTTATTTTTTTGCCACCGGTTTTCCCAAGACAAACATCACTATATTTTAGTGGTTCTGGCACAAACGGATGAAGTGAATCACATGTCAGTCACTTGGCATTCCTCCCAGTTTCTGAGGTTTCACAACTCTATAAAATCTACAGATACTCGTCTTGAGTTACATTTGAGGGATAAGTTCACAACGTAATGAGTTAGTCACCTGCAACAAGCATATTTAGAATAAAATAACAAGATACCTCTAATTACGTTGTGACTAGTATAAAGAACATAAAATTTACCATTAATTTGTTGTAATTGACAATATCCATAGTGAATTTCTGGCCACCTGAAACATGTCTCAGATAATTCAATTTAATATCTCACTTTTTGCAGTAAAGGCGCCATAATTCAAAACATCTAAAATGTATTTTTAGATAGGAGATGCATAGATTCGACTAACTATATCACAAATATCTTGAAAGCAAATAATGATGAGGCAAAATTAAGAGTTCCACATTTCTCTAAATTAGATTTGACCAGTCAAAAGTCCTTTAAAGATATCTCCAAATAAAGTAGAGAAGTAGCATTCTGAAATTTCAATAAAACAATGAAAACTTTTTTAATAAAGAAAAAGAATGGGAATATGATTGCCTCACTTTTCAAAGCTGTTTTAACTGCATTGTGTTTGTCAGAGGATAATAAATAGGAAATTCTTTGCAGATTTCTGAAGCACTTGACTGCGACAGACTGGCGATCTGTCCAGGGTGAACCCCGCCTCTCGCCCGGAGAATAGCTGGAGATAGGCACCAGTACCCCTCCCGAGCCCATTAGGGACAAGGGTGAACAGAAAATGAATGAATGAATGAATGAATGAATGAATGAATGAATGAATGAATGAATGAATGAATGGATGGATGGATGGATGGATGGATGGATGGATGGATGGATGGATGGATGGATGGATGGATGGATGGATGGATGGATGAAGCACTTGAATGACGTTCTGCATTCGCTATTGCTGAGATCTTTCCATATTGCAGGATTTTCTGACAGTTTTGTGTGGGACACTCAAAATCCTGCAGGCAGTTGTTAGGACACCTAAGTGCCAGAACAAGTGGGGCTTAAGCACAAATGTAATTTTGACTAGTCATAATTAAGTTTGTGATGTCTTGTAATTACGGATGTGTAATGCTTCAAATGGCCAATCCGGTGACATCAGGTGTGATATCTGGGAAGGAATTTTGACTCGTGAAATTAAAATCTTGAATTATTATTCTGACTGGTCAGAATGTGAATGCAGGTGTCGTAAATTACCATCCGGGATGGTCAGAATATAGTTGTCTCTACTCAAAACAAATTTTTAAATATCTACGGATAGTCAGACGAAGGGGATTTTATGTTAAAACAGCCTGCCACAAGTCATCAGTTATAACACTTTTCCTCTTTGTGGTTTTCACTTTCCCATTTTCAAAGCTGCATCTCCGAGGCATCTTTAGGTTTGCACCATCAGCCTGACTAATTAAAAACGCACTCGCAGAAAATTACTCAAAGACAAACTGGATGGAAACAAATTGAGTCAGTTAATAGTTTTCCTCCTCTGATGAAGTGCTGCCAGCCACATGGCAGGAAGCATAATCCAATCAAGCAGCTCCAGCCGTTTAGTGGAAAATTTCCTGCCCTTCTCTTGGGGGTCAGGCGTAGAGGGAGCGGCACGCTGACCTTTTAGTGTTGTAGGCTGTGTCTTGAGGCGTCTCTTCCAGCAGCGTGACGTAGACCAGGGCGCAGGTCAGAATGAACAGCACCGTCAGGGTGTGGGCTCGCCTGCAGGGGCAGAGAGAGAGATGGCAAAAATAAGATTAGTGCCATTTATAGACGAAAACCCGTTTTGATGCTTGAATCCTGGAGGGACGGCGGCCATGTTTACACACGGTGCTGCCAGCTGAGATCTTTTAAAAGTCGGCCGAGGGGAATGATTCGGAGAAA
Organism: Alfaro cultratus; assembly: GCA_903066825.1. Classification (NCBI taxonomy): domain Eukaryota; kingdom Metazoa; phylum Chordata; class Actinopteri; order Cyprinodontiformes; family Poeciliidae; genus Alfaro; species Alfaro cultratus. Next base: position 9,723 of record CAEFZX010030927.1, on the reverse strand, counting down.
AGTCCGGAGCAAAAGCTGCAGAACTTAATTTCTCTGGAGTGTTTTGCGAGAACATTCAGACCTTTTTTGGTCATATTCTAGCAGCCAGATGTCATTTTATGACAGGCCAACAGTAGTTTGATGCAAAAGTGTAAAGGTGATGGATACATTGTCTCAATATTTTACAAACAAAAATCTGAGAAGTATATCACATTTGTATTGAGCAGTCTTAACTCTAATCCAGTGCAACTAACTGCCTAGTAAAATCCCCTCATTACTAAACAGTTTCCATCTTTGTGTTCAGCAATAATCAGACCAGAGATCCACAGTAAATGCATCTCATAAGGAGAGAGTTTAAACTTTTATGCCTAAATTCGAAACTATTCATGTTTAGATAGAAGAACATTTACGTGTTAAAGAACTCAGTCTACAGGTGTTTTCTCACCTGATAGTGTTGTATACTCGGTTTGATTGGGGACCAAAGTTGGAATATTTGTTAGATTTTCAGCTGGTGTGATTCTTTTTCACACTGCATTGTGTCAAACGAACCAAAACCTTTAAAAATCCTGTTTATCCCCTCTCGCCTATGGGGGCGCTGCACCAAGAACCACTGAAGAAAACAACAAAAAAAAACTCTGAGGAAGACATAAGTGAGACTTCCTTCTTGATGAAATGCAAACGAAATTGGAATGGCGTCAAGTTTTAGTGGTTGTAGGATTTCAATTTCTCCAGCTAGCACTAGACTAATACGTTTGTTTTGGTTATATTTACCCAAAATGCCCTGCGCTACAGTCCACTTCCTGCTGTTGGAGAAGACTCCGGTCCGTTTCGTGTTCATGTTTCCATTGGAAAAGCAATAGAGTTCACTTCAACCAAACCGAGACCTCAGTTTCTAGGTGGACCAGAGTTCGATGGCACATTGACACCTCCCCAAACAAACCAGACTTGACAGACTAGAGTTTGCCAAAGAGTCCTAAACAGGGCTGGTGGAAATGCACCCAAAGTCGAGACCGAAACCTGTAGACAATCTGTGGCAGGACTTAATACTTCAAGACCAACTTTCAAAGGCAGAACAGGCAAAAAACTTGCCTGCATGTATGAAGAGAGAATAGACAGAGCCCAGAAGAAGTACAGAGGCAATTGCAGCAAACCATGGTTCAACAAAGTATTAACTACAATATACACACCAAATATGCATCATTCTTACTTGAATTTTACAATTATGGACTGCTTTGTGTTGCTCTAAAGCAAAAAAAAAAACCAAAACATGTTTTTAGGGGAGAGATTTCTGTCTGGAAACTAACAAATTAAGTTTAGCTACAAATAAACTACAGATGGTTAAACTCCCTATCTAGGTTGTTGCACAAACATTGTTTCTAAGATGTGGACCATCGACTTTCCTCATGAACCTACAACCAATGACCAAACTTTGGCCTTTATCATGCCATAGTGGTGTCACTCTGATATCCTGTGCATTACTATCTATAGATAGATTTGCTGCGAGGGCAAAGTTTTATTTGACCACCTATTGATAATATCAGGGTTGATTGCCTCCATCATAAGAAATGAAGTAGCTTTCCAACTGGAGCGATGAGCTGAATGTTGGGTACAGAGAGTCGTTGCCAGTTAGGAGTTTAAATTAAACTTTTCAGCTTTACTTTCTGGTCTTTTCTTTTTAATATATGCAACTGAAAAACTAACTTCAAACATATGTTGCATAAAGAATAATTTTTTCTTCTTTTAAGGGATAAAAGCAAGTGGTAATGTGAAACTGATTAAAATTTTTGACACTTTTTTAAATTTATCAGAGCAGAAATCAAATTAGAAAAAATAAAATGTTCAATTTCATATTTTGACCTGGCGATGCATGAACTGTAATATTGGAGATTTTATGTTGATTTTTAGAGCTAAGAAAAACGAGATAGACTTCTATTACTGTCAAAACAAAAATCAAATTTACAAGAAAATGTGCTCTTAGCTTGTGAACTCAATATTAACATTGAAACATCCCAACACCAGCCAGCAAATGACAAAAATTAAAAGTTTAATTTAACGAAGTGCGATATATCGTCACTGACATCGGTATCGACCGATATTAAAATATCAGTATGATAAATAAAACTGGACCAATAGACAACTGATATTCATTTCTTTTTTGTTGACATGTTTTCTGGAGGGGAGTGGAGACAGTTGGTCATGTGACATTGATATTTATACAGCGCAGGAATGTGGGAAGTTTAACCGAAGCTGAGGTGAGGACAGCAGAGTGGTATTTTTTTCCCAAAGTGTGGAAAGGGTAGTGAAATATATATGGAAAATAATACCTGCGAGTATTGATTGTCGGCCGTAGCAACAATATCTGTATCGGATATTGGTACAAATTTTCAAATCTGCGCAACCCTGCTCTGTTTCAATAATCTGAGCTAAACAAGAAGTGAACGAAGAAATAAATACATACAGATAAACCCAAACAAAGCTCCTCTAACAGACCAGGACCTGCGTTCATATTGTTTTTAGGTCAGGTTTTCCTTTCTGCAAGGTGAATTCTAACGGCTGCATTTCCTGCTGCAATCACAGCTTCCATCAGTCAACCTGAAGAACAAGAGCCGCTCTCCAAGTCCTCAAAGTGAGTCATGGCGGCCTTAGCATTTTCTCCTGGTTCCACCTCCTTATCCAACCTGTTCGGCAGGAAGACGAGGGGAGGGCCCTTGTTTGCCTCCAGGCTGACAACCACACAGCAACAACGGTGGAGAACAAATACCGGTTCTGTGTAGCTCAGAGAGAGCCTGAGATTAGAACTGAGCCTGTTGGTAAACCGCAGGTACAACCAACAGTTTTAAATGGGTAGAAAAGTTACAGCAATAGAAACATTTACTGCAAATCAGAGTGGCGTCCATTCTAATCCTCTTATTCCCCCCCAGTTCTTAAAAATAAAAACACTTTCTAGTCTGCCCCTACAAGGCAGACCGCCACTACTTTCCATCTCCTCACCAACTCGAGCCAGGTTTCCTCATCCTCAAACTGTTTTGGGACATTTCTCCACAACCCTTGGTAGACTAAACTTAAAAGTCAGATCTGCTTGTTTGCAAAAATAAACAAATAAGAAGCAGCTGCTCTTTTAACCGCTTTCTGCATTTCCAGGCTGACCTGTGATCCGGATAATCACTAAATCCTTCACTCTTATCACTGGCCAGCTGTCACCAATTTTCCACACATGTCTGAGGTGGAGATTACCAGCAGTGTCGTTTCCAAAGATGCCCCGGATCAATGAACGACTCACTGCACATCATGTGGGAAGGATTTTACCGTTTTATTTTGACTAAACATGGCTCGTCAAACCTCTGTTTAATTGCCGTTTCATGTGGCAGAATGAAACGGCGATAAAAGGCCGTCTTACTGTAAAGGGAAGCGAAAATTAAACGACACTTGGTTTTCAAAGTTCAGCCTCATCCATCTTTCGTCAAATCAACAGATCCTGAACCGTTTATTTCATTTAGGGGCCTCTGAGTATGTGGGAGTTGAATACTAATGCAAAGAACGGTTTTAAGATTTTCATTTGTAACTTTTCTGAAATTTGTAGTTGCAGCGTGAAAAAATGTGCCGAAAAGTCTGGAACAGAGATCAAAAAGATCGTGATGAAACAAAACGTCGCCGTAAAATTAAACACAATAATCAGACATGTAGTTTAACTGCATAAGGTTTTACATTTAAGCGTATTTACTAGTTAGCTGAATAAACTCTAGATGCTTGATAAAATAAACCAGCAAATAGTTGCACTGTCTGAAAGACACATGTTTTTTATAAGGGAAAAGGTTTAGCCTTTGTACAAAATAGGGCTGCAGCTAACAATTATTTTTGTAATCGATTGTTCTGATGATTAATCAGAATTTTTTTTTTTAAATATGGCACATTCAGAAGATTTTCTCTTTACATACTTAAACAGGGCATCTGGAGGCTGTAGCCAGTCAAATCTAAGACTTTTAAAGACCTTTTTTAATGCTAGCTAGGACAAAAAAATTAGCAGCATGTTAGCGACCACAAAGTCAACTTTTTAAGCTTGCCCAAGCACCCTGTAAAGTTTATTTTGCACAATATAAGACAAATAGAGTAAAATGTAAATAAACATAATTCAGTTCCTTTTTTTGATAAACATTTTATGGGCTAAAATACAAAAACAGAATTCCTTTAGTATATGTATCTGCAAAAAAAACAAAAAACTTCTAACATTAAAGTGTGAAAAGCTCAGCCTTTTTTGTTTGACTTATAATCAGTACAGCGTAGGGTTAATCTGGTGGGGTTTTTTTCTTAATTAATAAAAGGTGATTATATTTTTTTCACAGAATCTGAATTTGAGTGGAACTTATTTACAGATAAAGAAGGCTATTTTCTTCAATGCAAAATAAACATTTATACAGGTTTGATTTAATCCACCTCTGACTGTGTTGTTCTTTCACCAAATGGCCTGTTTTGTGTATTCTCCACTTAATTAATCTATTACAAAATTAGCTGAGAATTACTTCAACAACCGATTAATCACAATAAATCTGATCAATTGTTTCAGCCCAAGTTGAGTCAAACACTAAATATTCTTGCTGATGTAAGAATCTGAGTGTCACAATGCTGTGACATGGAAATGTGACTTACCTCTGCCACCAAAGACACTAAACCAATACACTGAAGAGCCAAGACAGCTAGGAAAAACTGCTGCAGGGAGGGAATGACACATTCCCAGACCCGCTCCCAGCCTACACAGAACACCACCTGCAGTACAGGACCTCAGGTTTATTTGTCTGTAACAAGTCTGCCATCTTCATCTTGTGTTGGGTAAGCAGGGTGGGACACTAGCAGGTAAGCTTGGATGGAAAATGTGAGTCTGTGTGAGGAAACCCACTAATTCAGCTCTAGCTGTGCGGGAATAAACGGAGGTCACTTGGGGCTGACTTTCAGACAACCTTGATGCATTAGAAAACAAAGCAGCCCCCTCCCCTTCCCTTAGGTGGTCGTGACTCCCTCAGGTCCCCCACTCACCAGAAAAAGGTGTTGGTCCCGTCGTCGTACACCTCGCACTCCGCGTTTCTCCGGTGGAGGCTCTCCTTGGACGTCTGCTTCAGCACCTTGGCTCTGGCTGCGGGGCTCGGCTCCGGGAAGCCCACATCAAACGAGCCGTTGTTGACCTGCTCGGCGGCGGACGCGGCGCTGGCGCACTTCCCGGCGGACACGCCGCTTCTCTTCGACTCGGGCTTGGTCATGGCTGGTTGGGTGACGGCTGTCAGCCTTTTGACAGCCGCCCACTTTGCTTTCAAAGAAAAGAAAAGGGGGGGGAAGGAAGAAGAAGAAGTAGAGGAGTAGTGATCCGGCTCGTTGGGCTTATCCCTGAGATCTACTCCTGGTCTCGGTGATCCGCGTCAGCCCCACCCAGGTGGCTGCCAGCATCCTGAGGTGGCCGGAGAAAAATCGACGTAACTTGAACAGAGAGGGAGAGAAAAATAACCTGAAAATCACGTCCCGTTCGGTTGTGCTTTGCGGTGAACCTGTCAAACAGGCTCACCGACACCGCCTACTTATATCAAACTATTTAAATGTCATCTGTTCCTAGACTGTCAGCAATGACGACTTCCTCCGAAACACGCTGGGAGGATTTTAAACTGAAGGATAGAAGCTAATAAACAAATCAAAGCTCTGCTTTAATGTCACACAGATTGGTTAGCTATTGGTGGCTATTTTTAAATGTTTGACCTTGTCTAGGAGGCTTAGTCAACTCAAAGGTTTGTTATTAATTAACCAGCCGGTATAAACAGACTTCTTTAAGACAGCGTTTCACAATTTACGTCTCTTTTTTTTAAAGGAGTCAGGACATTTAGGAGCTAGCCGCTCGTGTGCGTTTGAAATGTAGCTACTATTACTCACCAGCTGGGTTAATTTGTGTGCTTACGGGCTGTTTTACGGGTAAGCTCGGAAGCTGCTGCCACTCGATACATTATGGCAAAGGTCGAAAACAGCTTTGCTGCTAATGAAAAAAGTTGTTTAAAGCCCGGCTGTCCCCACGCAGACAGACAGAACTAGTGATGAGCCGCTTAAGCGTTGACAATCAACTGCATGCGCCGCACACAATCACATGCTCCGAAACACAAAGGCGTTTCCGGTATTTGCTCTTCAAAGTAAAAGACCCTCCGTCTCCGGTTATATGTGATACGTCGGGGCGGGCGCCATGTTGTGAGAGGTAGTTTAAGAGTAATGTTATTCCAATATGCTGTTTTGACATCTGGTGTAATTTGAATAAAGTGATGTGCAAATTCTGATATTTTGAAGATAAAATAACAACAATGAATAGAAGTACATGAGGTCATTACACAACTAGGGGGTAGCCTAGCCAGAAATTATAACAATAAAATATCATTAATAACAACCAAGTAGAAGTAAAAAGTATGGTGCAGTAGTATTACACTTAGAAGTACTTTTCTTTTGAAAATTACTCAAAACTTGACCAGGGTTGATTTCACATGAAGTACCTAATCATGGCTTTGCAGTGGTTCTGCAGAAACAATAAAGAAGTCCAAATTGCTACAGCCCTTTAGCTCGCTCCCATTGTCAGGTCAAGAGAAACTGGATTTTGGGAGTAAAACATGATCATCAAAATAAAGAGAAAGAAACACTTAAAATATACAATTCCTTTCCCTTTTCTCCTACTATTGTTATTCTGATCATACAGTTCTATTTCAGTTTCATCAGACAACACAACTTGTCTTCAAAAATTCATGTCTTCATCCATAAGTGGATTTGCAAACTATAATTTAGTTATTTATGTTGTATTTGGAGTAGTGGCTTCTTCCTCTCTGAGAGGTCTTTCAGCTAGTGTCAGAACAGACCACAACTAGTTTCTCTGTGAATAACAACGCTCTTTCATAAGCTTCTCACAAGATGCATCCACTAATTTCCAACTTAAATGTTGTAAATTAGCCTTCCAGAAGCTTGCCATGACATCATCATCTAGACTTTCCCAAATTATTCAAAGGTGTGGTAAATGTAGTGTGTATAAGCTTCCAAATGTAAAGAAAGCAATGATAATTCTTAAAAAAAAAAAAAGGAAACTCCTTGGCATTTAGAAAGTATAAATTTCTGATAATCGTAAATGACAAGAAACATTTACTCTTATTTAATGTCAAACACAAGGATGCCTTTTCTTACAGCGTAAACAATAAAAACCTCAGCAAAGGTCTTTTGCAACTTTTTAAAAGCGTCTCATAAAAAATGCCACTCACAAAATGGCCGAAGAGCTTCAGGAATTCGGAAGCTCGTCTGTCCTCTCTGTGCATCTGATGATGAACTGAAATTGTTTTATTATGAAAATAAAAGCATTCGACTCGGAAGTCCAGCTTCGCCTTCTTGCCTGTGCAGTAAAACCTCGCTTTACTGAGGAACATTTACTTTTCAGTATTATCGGTCAGAGAGTAACTAACATTCAGTGACGGTACAGAGAGCTGAGCTGGACTTTGCTTAGTCTGAGCTTCAGTTTGAAAAGAGGCGCTTTAAGCCGGCGTTTGGCTACAAGTTATTAGCATGGCTGTAATTGGATAATTTGCATAGCGTCATATCCGCCTCCTTTAGAAATAAACACACAACAAAAAAATAATAAATCTACTTATTTACTTGAGCTGTTATTAAAACAAACATTGAATATAATTATTACGAAAATATATCTGTATTCAACTGTTGTGATTTTATTATAACTTCACATTTAATGTATAAAATGTTCCCTCTTCATTTGTTTCCATCAATCAGGACAACAAATATGCTATTTGGCAAAAAACAAAGGGCAAAAAAGTTCATGAAAATTCCTGGCATATCTTTTCAGATTTTTTTTTTCTTTATAAAATGAAACCACAACTAAAATATCAATAAAATACATTGGCGATTAGTAATCTGACAAAATGTATTCTGTCAATAGGGAATGATTAGTTTTTAAAAGGCACTTTAAATTTGGTGACTGTCTTTCCTTTTTATTTGATGTTTTTACTTCTTCCCTGCTTGATAAGCGTATGAGTTTAAGAGAACAAAAGTTAAAGATTAAAATGAAAAGTATTTATGTGGTTGCCAAAATTCCTTTCACGCAAAGAGGAACACTGGGTAGACATTATCTTGTAAATCACTGTAGATTGAACTTTTTTATTCACAAAACCTCTGTTGTTAAAGGTAAATGAATGACTAAAGAGTTTGAGGTTTTTCTCATAGTTTGCCTTCAAAAACAACAGTAATCTTCCTATTAAGATAGCTATTTAACCATATGATATACAACATAGAACATTGTTCAGACAGAGCAAAAGATTTTCAAAGTAAGAGAGAGCGTAATGCTTTTTATAAAAGACTCCCACCGCCAGAGCTGTGAATCTCTGCAGCTCCTCCAGAGTTATAGTGGGCCTCTTGGCTGCTTTTCTGAGCACTGCTGTCCCTGCAGGGCATACAGTACATGTGTCAAACTCAAGGCCCGGGGGCCACATCTGGCTTTTTATGTGGCCCTTTCAACTCCAAATTACATTAATAAGTTCTTCCAGTTTTTCACAAATCTACAAAATTCACACAAATCTCTAAATTTTTCTGTTTTTACTGCAAATTTTCTCAAAATTGGTCAAAAACATTGAGTTTAAGTGACTGCTGTCTCAGCGTTACTGGATGTCAAGTTATAGTCCGTATTTGATATGATGAGTAATAAAAAGTCACATTTAACATCACACAAAAGCAATCACAAAAACCCAGAGGAGCAGCTATTTAGCTATTTATTAAAATTTTAACAATTTAATGGGTTTTATCAGTTCTGGCGCAGCCGGCCCTTTAAGAACATTCAGATTTTTGATATGGCCCAAAATAAAAATGCTGTTTCCACTGTCAGATAGTGGAGTGAACAATGCTTTCAGGCCTCCACAGAACAAACTGAAGGATTGTGCGGACTTTGAAAAGAAATTACAGTGTAACGACATTCAAGAGCTAAACCTTGACCATCTTTCTGGAGTTTTACGCAGCCTACTGAAATTAATAATGCTGAGAATGCCTAATGAATGATTGTTTGTGTACACGATTTGGAGGAGTGCAATGATTTGGCAACTGGTTTATCTGAGTATGTCACATGTCTGCTTTAAACCTACAAGCAGTATGCAGAAAGTGCGGGGGGGGGTTAGGTTTCACAATAGGCTGTAGGCTTTTTGTGAGCAATTTTCCATTTGTTTACCTCCTGCAACTCTCAGCAGTCCTGCCTGCACAGCGTCTGAAACATCAAAGGGCTCGGTTTGTTCAGGTGAACAGTCCATGTCTAGGGCGGAGATGGCAAACATCACCCAAGAAATGACCGGTTACGTGTTCACAAGATTGAAACGACAGCACCCAAGCCAGGCGAAAGAGGAAAGCTCACGTGAAACGCAAAGAAAACTACAAATCCCAAAATAAGCAATAACCTGATTTAAAGGTGTAGATTTTATAAATGTCACGCAATCATTTTTTTTATTCTTTCTCATTAAGTCACACTAATTCAGTCACTAATTCCCAGAATATGGGGTTAAAAAAAGCCAAAAGTACAGAGCTTTACACCAAGATTGCAATGCCTTTAAACCATGGGTCTCAAACTCCAGTCCTCGAGGGCCGCAGTCCTGCAGTTTTTAGATGTGCCACAGGTACAAACCGCTGGAATGAAATGGCTAATTACCTCCTCCTTGTGTAGATCAGTTCTCCAGAGCCCTGCTAATTACCTAATTATTC
>CAEFZX010030926.1:0-13624 GCA_903066825.1 Alfaro cultratus | reverse complement strand
CAGCGTTAGCCCGGGTAGCTTATGCTAACCCCACGAACGTTGACGTTGCTTCACTAAACCCACAGAGTTGATTACATTCAATGGCATAAAAGGTGTTAACACGGCGTCACACTGTTGTATTTATGTCAAATATGTGTGTGTTTGTAAAGGAGATTATGCTGCGTCTATTTCATGGTTTCTAGAAAACCTGAACTTTGTTTTTAGGCTCAAAATTTAAAAAGCTCAAACCAAAACTGAGTCACTGTAATTGTGAATGTATTAAATTACAATTTGTTTCACACCAATTTTGTTGGCCGGGGTCCTTTAGATGAAGGGTCTCTTTACAAGCAACAGAATTTTAAGTGAGGTTATCTAACTTTATTTCCATCACTTTGACCTTTTTAGAGTTGTTTAAACTCGTTTGTCTCCTTATTTATTTATTTCCTAGTCTCTCAGACTTGATGGTGACGTTCCACGTAAACGTCCTAGGTAAACCACGTGACCTAATGTAGCACAACAAATACAAGGTGTAGACAAATCGTGTCAATAGAAACTTTTGACACTGTTAATAACATTTTGACTGAAGAGCCGTCATAAATCATGGTTTCCCCCTCACTAGCCTGCGGGATATATGTATTCCAGCTGTAGAAAAAATAATTTGTTGTTGTTCAGTTAGTGACGGCTCTGTCCGAACCCTCCGTGATATTGCAAACCAGGAAGTGGCAGCTTCCCAACGTCTACTACAAGCTAGCTGGTAGTTTACACAATGAGAGAACTCATACATTGGAAAACATAAAAGACGGCATTGTTATTTAACAACGAAATAGGTCATTTGTGAGGCTGAGCGTCGTTTTTGAAGATAAATTTCATTGTAACGATTCGAGACCGGAAGGACTGCTAGCAAGCTTGTCGTTTAGCCACCTGGTAGAATTGTCGACAGCTAACGGTTAACGTTAGCAGGTGTTGTGATGGCTGTGCTGCACATACAGTTCTCCGTTGCAGTAATTTTACTCTTAGTACTGCTGTCGGGGTGTAACGCGAGGATACACAAGCTCAGTCTAAAGGTAAGTGCGTAACACTGCTTTGGTTTAGAGTAACGTCAGCGTTAGCCCGGGTAGCTTATGCTAACCCCACGAACGTTGACGTTGCTTCACTAAACCCACAGAGTTGATTACATCCAATGGCATAAAAGGTGTTGCACACTGTTGTATTTATGTATGTGTTTGTAAAGGAGATTTTGCAGTAGCAAGCTTCGGCTGTGGCTATTTCATGGTTTCTAGATAACCTGAACTTTATTTTTAGGCTCAAAATGTAAAAAGGTCAAACCAAAACTGAGTCACTGTAATTAGGAATGTATTAAATAACAATTTGTGATCTTTAAAATCTTCATGTGTGTGGAAAAAGTACCCGGTTAAACAAGTAAAAGCGGCTCTTGTTTGGCATGTAGACAACAATTAGATCGGGTCAAATGTGACAGTGGGCATGTTGGCGCCATGCAAATTGTTCTGCGTCAAAACAAACCAGTTTAGCTGAGAAATCATATAAAGTAAACTTTAAATGATACTGATATCATGTGTTCAGGTTATAAATTGAGACAGTCTCTCAATTTCCACAAAAAGTTGGGACAAAAAAATCTCCCAGACATTTCTTAAATATATCATTTTTAGGTATTTCCATAAAGTATTCCACAAATGAGCTAAAATCAGCATTACAAAAGTTGATTTTAGGACTTGCTGCCTTCCCTTTACTCATCCCAAAATTTGCTTTGACCGAAACCTTCAAATTTGTTTCTCGTTCATTCTGAGAGCCAATTAGCTTATGTATGGTTAAAGTACTTGTGATCACAAATCTTAAACTTGTTTTTTTCTTTCTTTTTTTTTTTTTCAGAACGAAACACGGTTTGCTGTTGACCTCAATAATTTTGGTTTCTTCGCAAATGGAACTCTAAATGTGAGTCTGTCCTCCCTGAGGATCAGTAACAGTGTGAACTACAGCCTCTACCCAGTAAGTCTGTTTTTCATTTTCTTTCCGGTAAATATAAAGAAAAAGGAAAGTTGAAGGAAGCTGTAGTAATTTCTTTCTACCCATATTAGTTTTGCAGTGAGAACTCTAGTATGTTCTTTTAGATCCTGGTTGAGAAATTATAATAATGAGATAATTGATACAATTTGTCTTTTTTTATTGGATACATTTTCTCTTCATTTATAAGACTGGTGTAATTTATTCACTGCTTAGTTTTGAAATGCTTGATTATGCAGTGCTGAAAAAAGGAAACCTCTGTTTGTTCTGTGACCCGATCTACTTTTTTTTGCAATTTATTTAAGAGACTGTTTGCTGTAGGCCATTGTAGATACAAAGGGAGCACATGTCTGCCAAAAATGTCAGAAATTTTGAGATTAATCTCAGAAATTTGCTAGAAAAAACTGAAGATTCTGAGTTTGAAAAATCAGAAATTGTCTAGGAAAAAACTCAGAAAATTTGAGATTTTTCTAGAGAAAACGAGTTTCAGAAGTCGAAACTTTTTGATTGAGAAATCCATGCTCATCTGAAATGGGCTTCTTCACGACATCTCTTACATAAAGAAGTGATTTCTACCATTAAGCTGCACACAGTAATTGCTTTTTATTGTATTTTTGAATTTTCTTATATTTATCGGTGCTCTCGTATAACAAACAGCAGAGAATATAGTAAAAATAAGATTTCCAATAATATAATAATAATAATATTTAGCATTAATTGAAAGTTATCGAGACAAAAATAAATCAGAATTCTCCTAAGAAATTTTTCATGGTAAACAATACAATAAATGCCCACCTGGCCTGTCACAATAAGCAATAAATCAGTGAATCATATGATAAATTAAAACAATCACAATAATTTCCATTTGAATGATTTATTGTTTTTGTCTTTTCTCTCTTTCTACCAAAAACTGAATGATAGAAAAGTCTTCAGTTTGGTGCTTTAGTCTCAACTAGCTCCTTTTTTTGAAGGACAATTTTGTTTACAGAGACTTCATGGTTCATTTTTTTGTTGTTTCTCTTTTATTTATTTTGGATATTTAAAATATCTTCCAGTTTCAGTGTTAAATATTGGTTAGAATTTAAACTCAATGGCTCTTTGAGAACGTGTTCTTGCATTATTGTTCTATTAATATTATGTTACTGGAAAATGATCTCAAAACGACAATATTATCATTTATCGCGATAACTTCTGGGACAATTTATCATCCAGAAAAATGTATCATGACAGGCCTAACCACAACTAATCATAGGTTTTCTCTGTCTATTGATGGAAAACAATGCCAATCATATCGAAAGCTGATTCATGTCCACATTGTTGTCTGCTTTAGGTTGGCTTCAGCTTGTCCAGGTCTCGAGTTAATGGGGTGTTGTCGTACACAGTGAGTACCCGCCTTCATAATTAAGCATCTGCTTTTCTACAGCTCTCAATCAGTATTCTATTTAGTAAAACATATCCTTGATAATATATTATCTGTTCAACGTTATTCATTTCTAATTTTTTTTACCGGAGATGGTTAGAGTCTTGTTGTGTTCTCTGTAGGCGGAGGAGACCGAGGTGTGCCCGCTCACAGCGACGAAGACCACCAACGACGAACCTCTCATTCTTTTTGTCATTGACAGCAATCATTCGAGGTGTGTGTTGTGTTAGGATCATAAGTTCTTAATTTATCACAGCTTTGTGTGAAGGTTAAGCGTTTGGCTTCTATCCGTCTAGAGTCAGCGTGAGCGCCATGGGCATTCAGGATAACTTCCTGATTGCCAAAGCCAAGTCGGTTGAACCTAAAGGTTTGTGTTGCTGATTCTGACACTACCTCAAATTAACTGCTGCAGAGTGAATGACGCCACTGTTTTAAAGTGACTAAAGTTAATCTTGATGTGTTTCTATGCCTCCATTTCTGTTGTTTAGAAAAAAAGAAGGTTACAAAGAGGACTGCTGGTGATCCAAAACCAGACGATTCAAATGGGAAGCCAGCAAAGCCAGACCCACAACAAGATGACGAGAAAGAGGTCGCAGGAGGTCAGAAAAACCCCCCACCAGCAAACGAAAAGTCAAACTCTGTTGAGGATGCTAAGAAAGTGGAGGAAACTACATTCCTGGTGAGATTTCTTTAGTTTTTCTTGTGGCTACATATTTGTGCAGTTCTTTAAATCAGCGTCTTAACTAGAATGTCTTGCAGCTGAACGGTTCAGTGAAGCCGATTTTAGCCCTGGACACAACGAATGGCTTATACAACTTCAGCGTAAGTGCCCTTTTCTCTTCATTTAGACAACATTTGGCAGCGTTTGGTTGGTTTTTCTCGTTGATGTATGTTACAGGATTGGACATCTACATGATTGATGTAGATCAATTTTGCATGGCATTACATGCACTATTGCTATGTATTGAGTCAGGAATATCGCTGGTCAGGAAAATGACACGATCATGCAAAAAAAAAATCTAAAAAAGGATTTAACTTTTAATTGTTGTCAAATGTAATAACATCATAGACAAGAAAACATTACATCCAATAGAGAAGAATGAACCGACTGAAAACTATAACCCAAAAGATTATAAAGATATCTATGGAGCATCAGGAGTGATTAAATTCAACTTTTTTTCGCACTCCTAGAAACTCAAAGTACGCAAAAAATGTATTTAAGGGCTAAAAAAAATGGATTTTGCAAGTCATTATATATCCTGTAACTCTAAAATAAGGCAACTGACACACCCTCTCTCTGATAGGTCATTAGTGGAGTTTAAATTATCTAATCAACCGCCATTGAGTTCAGACAACCAATTATTAATAATTGCAAAATAAACATCAAGCCAGAAACAGGATACTGTAACAGACTGAATGTTGTGCTTCGTAGTTTTTATGCACCGGTACTTTTTATGGGGGGAAATGTTTTTGGGTTCTTTGGTTCCTGATGCCTATGAATTTAATCTCTGCTCTGTCGGCTAGCAGAGCTTTTGTCTTATCGGTTGCTGTGGCAATGGATCTGTGTGTGATTGCCTCATTTGTCCGTAGAATGTGGCGATATTCATGACGATCGTCAAATAGGATGAAAGTTTTTATCAACTATAGAAGCAATAGTTTGTTAAACTTGAACATACTATATGTCTTCTATAGCTGCAATTATGTAAAATTAAATTATTGAACAATATAAAAAACAGATCCACTTAGTCCTCTCTCTTTGAAAGCAAAATATTTATAGATTCAAATCCAGGAAGAATGCATAGTTTACATATCAGAAGATCTGCAATTTTCTCATCTTTAATAAGTTATTTTATAGAAATCAGTTTAGAATTAAGGGTGCCATTTTTGTAACCGCTTCCTTCTCATTCTGCATTGGAACGGTATGGTTTTGTGGACGTGACTCGATGCGTAGCAATGGCGGCTAAAGGGGCGCTTCACTTGCTGCAGCGACTGATAGGCTCCGAACAATCCAGTGATTCGTATTGATAGTTGTGCCATCTGGTTTAACGTCTCTTCTCCTCTACAGTTCAGCCTGGTCATTGGCCCAAAGGATCAGGGTCTCTACAGCCTGAAGTTCCACTACTGTCAGAACAGGGTGGCCGGAGTCAAGCTGCCTTACTCCTTGACGGTGAGTCAACGAGCGTTGGCGATGCTCTGCCAGCCCTCAGGCGTCTGATAGGTGTTCATTTAACATCCCTGCAGGTGGACGTGGTAGAGAGGAACCCAGGGAGCTTCCTGTCTGCAGCCGAAATCCCCTTGTCTCGTCTTTACATATGCATGGCCGGAGTCTTCTTCACTGCTGCTATGGTGTGGGTCTACACGCTCATGAAGCACAGGTACATGGCCTGAATTACACTCAAATTGTGATTTCTTTTTTATCCAAGAGGTTTGGTTGTATCAAGGTGGACACAAAAAATGTAATAGAACTTCGATTGTCTGTGAACACATCAGCCGCTTTTCATGTGACGCTTTCAAGCCAAGCCTAAGGTGGATTCTTGCCCCTCAATGGGGCTCTTGTAATGACTGAGGGGCAGCTATGCAGGGGTTGAAGATATGTCGTTCCAGTTGGTGGCCCTGGTGTCAAAATATTGAGTTGTGTAAAGTTGGGGCAGCATGAGCAGCACTTTTCTGAGCATCCTCTAAAAGTCTTAAATGTATGTATCTAAAATTGAGGCCTTAAAATGTCTTAAATTCATAAAACGCAAGCTGGCCTTAAAATGTCTTACATTTAGTCTTGACAGGAATATTTAATCTTGTATATTCTATGTATTGTCTTTTTCCTCGGGATGTTTCTATCAGACCACAATTTGAGTCGCACTCAGACATCTTCATTATGTTCGGTGACTTAATGAACGTTTTAGGCTAATATTAACTCACTGCTAACATAGCCAGCTTCTGATGCCAATCACCGACATGTCGGATTGGTCTGGAGAAGAGCTTCGACGACCCACCAGGTTAGGATATATTTAGCTTGTGAAGCATCCGAAAATGAAAAGCCGAAGGATTTTTACATGCAAACATCCCAGCTGTTCTCCACAGTGTTAGAAAAGACTGGGTGATTGTACGAAGTGGGCGAACATCCCAAAGATGCATATTTAATACAAATTTAACAGTTCGGTAAAGCTCCTTTAGCTCCTATCGGACAACGCAAGCTAACATCATTAAGCAGAACTGCTGATGAATAGATTTGTTTGTTCGGACTATTATAGTATTATAGCGCTGGGAAAACCTGCTTTCCAAAAACTTAATCAAAAGTACAAGCTTCCTCGGTTTCCTGTTTCGCTACATGTGCTAATCCTTCTTTTTTATCTAACTGGGAATTGATTCTCCTTAATTTTGTTGTTTGCTCTGATTATAACAATGAAAACATTCACATTGTTATTGATTAGGTTCTTTTTATCTTTCTTAATGTCATTCTGTGTTTTTTGTCTTTGATAGAGTATCCAAAGCAAAAAAGGGGGTACTGTTCTTGGTATCTTTATTGAGTTTAAGGTTTTAGTATCATGCTAACCACACAGGCCACAAAGTTAGCCAGATGGCTAACTAGCATAAACCCAAGATTCTCAGGTTGTTTACCTTTTGGAGGGTTTGCACCTGCAGGACACAGGAGATTCCCACACCCAAACCAAACAAGCACACAGTCTTTTGAACTGTAAAAGGCCGATAAGGATTAAGGAGCGACTCATCTCCGCAGCCATCTTACTTCATTTATTGCACCCCACATCCTGTTGAGACATAAGCCAAGTTCACACTACAGACCTTGGACCACATTATCTTTGGTGAGTGAAGGCATCAGCATTTTATCCACATGTGTAAAAGTAATTGATGCCAGCAACACCTCTGGATACAATGTTCAGAAACCAAAAAAAAACAAAACACTGCAGATAAAACAGAAACACAAAGAATCATCAACTACGGTAACATTTTTATTCCATAAGGTCAGAGAAAAGCACAAACTGCCTTTCTATAACTTAAATATGAAGTTTTTTTTCTCATCTGCTTCTTTACAGACACAGCGTGTTTAAGATCCACTGGCTGATGGCTGCACTGGCATTCACTAAGTCCACATCTTTAGTTTTCCACAGTGTAGGTCACAGTGCTAGTAATTCTCTTCATGTTCACAACAGCTTGAGGCATTTTCTGTTTTATCACAACAGACAAGGTAGTTTATGTGTCCATGGCTTCTGTTTTTCACAGATCAACTACCACTTTATCAACATCGAGGGTCATCCTATCGAAGGCTGGGCTGTCATGTATTATATCACACACCTGTAAGTTATTTCTGCTGGATTTGTTTTTAATTAGGGATGCACTGTTGTGAAAATTTTAGCTGATATACATAATTCTCTACCATGAGAAAAAATGGACAACACCACTGGAACGGCCTCTCTGCTGAAGTTGAACACTCTGTGGTGTACTATCTCTCTCACATGGCCAAACAAATACCGGAAATATAGTTTGGAAAATACCGTATATATTCTTGAATATAAGTCACAGTTTTTTTTAATACAGTCCAGATTGACTTTTTCCTGTTATTTTTCCTCTTCATGACACATTTTTTTGACTTATGCTGCTTACACTCCGAAGCAACCCATAGTCCAGAAAATATGGTGGAAGTCCGTTATTACATCGGCACACTTTTAATTATCGGGCCAATATCAGAATGTCCAAAAATGACGAACGTCGTCCGATACCAATGTTGATCCTGATATGTCATTCATCTCTAGTTTGGATCCTATTTGTTTTTAACATTCTGTATTAATACTCCTGTATCTGTCAGGCTGAAGGGGGCGCTCCTGTTCATCACTCTGGCACTGATTGGGACAGGCTGGGCTTTCGTTAAATACATCCTCTCTGACAAAGAGAAGAAGATCTTCATGATAGTGATCCCTCTGCAGGTACTGTGTGTGTGTCTGTGTGTGTTTGTTTGTGATACCTTGTGGGGACCATTTTTCTGACACATACGACGTTGTGGGGACCAAAGCCTGGTTCCCACAAGGGGAATTGCTGTTTTTGGGTCAGGGGTCTGATTTAGGACTAAGGTGTTAATTGAGTTTTGGTTAGGTATATAATGGATAGGGTAAGGTTTAGTTTAGGCTGTAGAAATTAATGGAAGTCAATGGAAAGTCCCCACAAAGATAGCCACGCAAACGTGTGTGTGTGTTTGGGAACCTGCATTTAGTTTGAAGTTTGTTCATTTCTAATATATCTGTGTGTGTGTGTGTGTGTGTTTTCCTACCAGGTGTTGGCGAATGTTGCCTATATCATCATCGAGTCGACAGAGGAAGGCTCCAGTGAGTACTATCTGTGGAAGGAGATCCTCTTTCTGGTGGACCTCATCTGCTGCGGCGCCATCCTGTTCCCCGTCGTCTGGTCAGTGTGATGTGTAGCCTGAAGAGGCCATATTAACTGTAGATCTAGTTTTGTTTAACATGAGGGATGTACCGTTCACATTTTTCTGTTGTTTTTATTTTAAAACAGACTTAAATGTGCTGAATTACAAATTCATTTGATATCTGTGCAGCAATACAGCTCACTTAAATACACCAGTAGCTTCACAAGCTAATGTAAAACTTCAATTTGTTCAATCAGTGCAATTAGGAGCATAGCAGCCAATGTAAAGTAAATAATAAACTGAAACTGACTAAAGCAGTAGGTTGACTGTCTTAGTGAAACATGCAAAAATCCAACTCCAACAAACTTTCTTTCATATTGTTCAGGAAGTTCAATTAGAAATTCTAAATATAATGTAAAATAATAAAGAATGACATCACTCAGACCATAAGTCATAGAATTAGCCTGAATAGATCTGGCCTTAAGGATCATGAACATTGTTGCTGATACCCGATCTAGATTTATTTATTTATTTTTTTCAATATCGGTACCAATACAGTTATTGGTGCATCTCTAATTAACACAGAAGATTTTGTTGGTAAAATTACAAATATGCAGAACAACCAGCAACCTTCGTTTTCAGTATTTGTTTTGCACTAAAATGAAGTTTTGAATTCACTTTGAACGCTCAATCAAAAACATGGAGTCAAAAAATAGATTTCTAAAATGTGTAGTTTGAACTAGAGCTGGGCCCAGTGTTGTAGTCAAGATCACCTAAACCGAGACCAGGTCAAGACCAAGACTTTTAGGGTCCGAGACCAAGACTGGTCTCGAGTACTACAACGCTACAACATTTTTAAAACATTTTTCACCATTGAACTTCTCGGGCCCACTGCCTATCATCTTGTTTTACAAGCATCTTTTACATCTTGTATTTGTTTGGACTTTGAATTCAGTAACCAGAGATGAGGTCAGAAGTCAGTTGTCAAAAAGAGGAGTGGCCATAAAACTAAACTGATGCAGTGTTTAGCATATTTTGTTAGCCGTTAGCAATGCTAACCTCAACTGGAGTGTCGTTTGGCGTCATAGAAGCCTGAATAACCAACCAAATGTGAAAACACAGCCTCCTTTTAAACTGCTTTTTTATTTTGTGCTTCCTCTCAATGCAATTCTGAACACTGAAAATAGCTAATTTTGAGTCTGTTACCTTTAGTAGAAGTTGGTTCTGTTAGCATCCACTTAGGTAGATACTGTCAGTGATCAGAAAATGATCGTATTTTTGAGTTTTCTGACTGATGGACCACTGATAAGGGTAATAATGTGGAAAAACTGTTTCTCACTTTGACAGTAATGTGTTCTACTTTTTTAAATTCCCAACATGCCTATAATTAACAAACTGATAGGTTTGTAGAAGCTTTACAGAGCTGATAAGTCATTAAAATATACCCTATTAATACAGTTTTTAATGGTACAGAAGTTTTTGTTTTTACTAACCATATGATTATAGAAACTCTTTTGGTGAAATAATGTGTTTACTTTGGGAAAATGTGGAATTAAAATGGAGAAGCTAAGAAAAAAATTTTTTATTTTGATTTATAAAAATATATAAATCTTTGAAGAAAATGGAAATGATAGACTATATTTGTTTACATCCAAGTTTACTTTGTCAATGATCTGACTTTGTGTAGTTAAGTAAGAGTTTTTGATAAGTAAATTCAGCTTATTTGTAAGTAAGCTAGCAGAGTTCTGCACAGAGAGTGATTGTCTCGGAACCTGAAAGTTGTGGGTTTGATTCCAGCTTCCTCCTGGGGGTCAGAGGTTAACCTCTAATTGCACATCGGTGTATGAATGTGTGACTGGTCGGCTGTGACTTAAATTTTCATCTATGTAGCGTAGTGTTAATTTGACCGATAAAACATTTAAGTATCTATAGATTGACATGTTTTCTCATCTTTCTGTGTCGGCAGGTCCATCCGTCACTTACAGGAGGCTTCCGGCATAGACGGGAAAGGTGGGCTGTTCATTCCCTGTTTTGGAAATAAAAATATTTCCAAGCATGGTTCAGGTAAAATCACTCTATCAGGTTTATTCATATATTGTGCACAATATAGAGAGCTCGTAGGGCAATCAATAACGAAGCAGGTCTGGATAAAAGCTCTGCCACGCAGAGACAACACATAAGTTTTATACCAAGGATAAAGAATCCAAAGCCTGGGAAACAGTCTGGTTCCCATGCAGCTGTGAAAAACAACTTCCAACCTTGTACATGTAACCCAAATAGCTTTGTCTTGGTGGGAGTTCACAGGCATTTCATATAACATGATCAGCATGATCAATTTTTCCACCTCAATTCCCTCCTTTTTAATTATAAGTAAATATGTAATATTTACTATTAATCACAAGTCAAATTTTATTCCTTCCCACTGATTGTATAAAAGGAAATTTCTACAATTTTTATGGTGAGAAGTGAAAAATTATCCCATACATTTTAAGACATTACATATTCATTTAGTCATTGAAACATTATTCTATACGATGAAAAAAAACATATACGCAAGATACGAAAAACCTACCGGCATTCATCCCTTTATTGTTGTGACTTCTGTTTGGTAGGAAAAGTTATCCTGTAATCTCTCCTTGCCAGGGAGGCAGTCCTCTATATGTTTTGTCATCTTTAAAGAAACTTCAAAAGGAGACATTTGAAATAATGTATTTAGAAATAAAGCATCAAACTGTTTTCCAAGTAATATTTCTAATCGCTTAAATAAGTAATTATTTTAATCCCAAATTATTCCCTGCAAAATAAGTGCATGCATTTCAAACCTTAGACCTCCCTAACCTATGATATTTATGAATTATTTCATTTTATGTTGCTTATGTTAATGGAAATTTGTGTTTTATACTAATTTCAATCCTAAATTCAATTTAAAGTTTCAAACCTTACTATGTAATAATAAGTAATCCTCTTATAAAAATCTAATTACAATTTAATATAATCTCATCCTCTTTGATTTCAATAACCCATGTTATATTATAATCAACAAGTAAAATGTTAATGTTGCTCCATCTGATTCTAATGCAGACACTTCAAAATAAAACAAAACAATTTCTAAATTAACTTCATCCTCTTTGTTCCTAAATAAACCCAAGTTATAAACAACCAAGCAACATCTGATTTCTTCCTCTGGTCAAAATTAAACATATGAATAAACAAGTGATTTCTGAAGTTGATTTTCTCTTTTAGCTCATGTTGAAGGATAAAAAGAAAGGAGAGGGATATATTTTGTGAAACAGGCATTTTGTTTCTAGTAAAGCATGTTATTAGAAAAGTCAGTCTAATTATAATTATAAAATGGTGCATAAATTCATAAAGCATTCATTGGTCATTTAATTTCTTCAAGTTTGTCAAAAGTTAGAAAATTGAGTTTTAATCTTTATGGAGTTAACTAAGGGTTTTTGTCAAATCAGATTTTTTATACTACTTTAGTAAAAATCTCAACAGTCTTTACATGTTATTTATGTCAACTCCTCACTTTTGATGTTATACACATTATTTTAACAACATAATTGAATGTTTGAATTCAATTCTAACGTGCAGGATCCTGTTTTAAGTTTTATGTACACATACAAAAGAGATCTCAATATAATTTAGGATTACAACAACCAATTGATCATGTTTCTGCTGAAGCTTCATTAATAAAAAAACAAAAAAGATAGGTAATTCAGCTTTTTAATTATTTAGTTTTTTTATTTATTTATTTTTTCCATTTATTTCTCCAAAGACTTTTTGCGGCGCTAGTGGCTCGTATTTTTTGCGGCAGAAGGAAAGAGGGCGAGGAGAGGGGGGAAGACATGCGGCAAAGGTCGTCAGGACCGGGAGTCGAACCTGCGGCGTCCGCGTTGGGGACCAAGGCCTCCAAACGTGGGGCGTGTTGTGGTGGAGCAACGGGTTAAAAATAATAATTGCTTATTTATTTTTACATTTTCATTTCAAAACCATATTTTTCTTAGAATGTTCTCTACATATTTTACTTGTTATATTTCAGTGGCATCATTTTGTTAGTTCATTGCAGAACTAAAGTGATTGCAGTTTCCCGTCACAGTTTCTCAATCTGTGGTTCATGGACCCTTAAAGGATCTCTAGTGTTGGTTCTTCTGTTCAGGACTCAGAGTTAACAGGGGCACAAAACTCTATTGAAGTCATTCTTTTCTCGCTAAAGAATTTCTAAATGTGAACAGGGTTAGTAGCAAGCAGTCTTCGTTGCAGTGTGTGTGTGTGTATATCTTGAACGTCTCTTTTCTCTCCTCTCCCCCTCCTCTTGGTGTCGCCGTCGCTGCAGCGAAATCCTCCCCCGTCTCCCAACTGTCCAACTGCTTGTTCTGGTGTTGGATCTTTAGGTTGTCCAGATCGTCCCTCAGTAAATGAAACAAGCGTCGAACATTTCAGAGTCGTCTTCTCTCACAGCTCTGAAGCATGATTATCTTCTCTTTCTCTACGCTGACATTGGACAGCAGACCAGCGGAGGTTGTTAAAGTTCAGTCGCACAGTTTCAGTCCAAATGTCCAACAGGAGACAGACAGTCGTCCCCTGAATGGAAATATTCCATCAGTTCTCTGGTGACAAAAGTTAGGATCAGCAGACACTTCGATGCCTGGATCCTTCTCTGGATCCTTTCGATCACTTTCATCGGCTGGTTTTGTGGGAGGGACAACATCTGGTCCATGGGAGGACAGGTTTGATGGGAGGACAGGTTTGATGGGAGGACAGGTTTGATGGGAGGACAGGTTTGATGGGAGGACGGAGTTGAGGTCAGAGGTTAGATGCACTGCAGT
>CAEFZX010030924.1:0-89781 GCA_903066825.1 Alfaro cultratus | reverse complement strand
TCACAGAAGTTTGATTTACTTGGAGTTATATTGTGTTGTTTAAGTGTTCCCTTTATTTTTTTGAGCAGTGTATATATGAATGTATACATAGATACACACACATGCATATATGAAACATAACTGATAGATACCATTTCTGATACCATGATACTCTTCAGGAAGAAGATTGATAATATGCTTTGCTGCGTAATACGCAACCTGAGAACAAAAGCTAAAGATGGACTGAAACAAGTCATGTGATGCCATGGACTGAATGGACATTCAGGGAGGAAGATGCCACTGCTTCAAGAGTAACTTCAAATGCCACATTACAGTTTGCAAAATAATAATAAAAAAAAAATCCAGGGACACAGAACACTTAATCTGTGGCGACATTTCTTGTAGTCGAAAGTATGTAAAATTTAGGTGTTTGGTCTTAACCATTTTTACATTTTGAGAAAAAAGGGAAAGCTTACAACCCTGAGAACACAATCTCAACTGGGAAGTTCAGAATGGCAACCTCATGTTGTTGAGGTGTCTTGCTTCAGGGGGCACTGTGCACTTTACAAAATAGTATGAGGAAAAACCATGGTCTAGAAACATCTCAAGACATCAGCTGGGAAGTTTAAACTTCACCACAAGTGAGTCTTCCAATTGAATAAATTGGAACATGTAGCCAAATTACTTACATAGTAAATGACAAACAATAAAAGCAGTTTACTGCAGTGGGCAACCTAAAGCCCTGATCCATTCCTACCAAAAACTTGTAAGCAGAGCTGAAAAGGTGAGTGGAAGTAAGAAAGCTGACAAACCTAACTCAAGTTACACCAGTTCTATCTTTATGATCTTATTTTAGCTAAACACGCTAATTAATCAAAAAACTACTTTCATATTTTGCATTACCGTAAACACACTTACTTTTTTAAATAGAAAAAAAAATACAACTACCTGATATTATTGTGCATTAAGTCTCTAAGCTTCAAACTCATTTGTGCAGATTGAGTTTGTTTCATATAAATATGCTCTGTAAATGAGATAGACCTTTGTTGTGACTGCTACTATTGTTCATTTATAAATTGCAAAGTACCTTGTGGTTTAAAACTTATTTTTGTCAAATAAAGCCTAAAAATAACCAGGAAAACACTTACTGCTTCAGGGTCAAGTTTATTCATTTTCTTCACAGCTCCCAAATTTCAGAGGCACTCTTCATCAGGGTGCATAGCTGACTAAGGCACGAGGCCTCTGTGCATAAACATTTTTTTTAATACAGTGTTTTACAAAAAGCAGGCCTTCAATTCACCTTCAGATATGCAGTAAAAATGCCAGTGAAGTTCAGTCGTGTTCAGTACCTTCAATTGTTCATAGAATGAAAGAATGCCAGCTTTAATGCACCTTGGCACAAACTATGTTTTTTTTTCAGATGTTAATAAGGGCAGTGTGGTTGAGAAGAGTTGCACTGCTGTGTAGGCATGTAGCAGAACACAAACACAACACAATTCACAACAAGTCACTCAAACATTTGTAAGTTTCCACAGATCATTGTTGAAACACATGGAAGATTTGTCAGATTGCAGTTAAGACAACGATGAGAAGACTGTTGAGCAAAGGGTAAAACAACAAAACCCAGCATGCAACACTGTACTTTCATCTAGTTATTCAGATGTACAAACCAGCAATATCTTCATTTTTATTGTCTTCATTTCAATTACAGCAACAGTGCAGAAATATGACCCCTAAAATTCCAGCAGTTTCTCAAAATCACCATAGAAAAATATGTCAAATTGACACAAACATATATATAGATTATTTTTTTTCTGTAGGAAATCCAGAGTTGGTCCACGTAACTAACGGAGTGTGCCTGTGCTACTCCACGTTGTCTTACACATCCTCTCTTTGTCTCTATGTGTGGGTTGACAATGTATCATGCAAAGGAAGGAGATTAACTACAAATCCAGTGCAGTCCAGGGATCCAGCCTGAAATGAAGGACCTAGAGGTTCTGAGACTCATCTAGGGACACAGTGGCTGAGTTTCTTCAGATACAGGAAAGTCGGGTTAGTGTTCCAGCGTCCTCAAGCACGGGAAGAACTCAGTAGCAACCGTCTTTCCAGGATTCATCTGAGATTTTAGTCATGCCTAAAGACCTGTCAAAATAAATTAAAGGTTAGTCTCCATTTATACTTAGACAAGTGCAAAATTAAAAGTCCCTAAACACTTAAACTCTCCGTCATATCCTCATTTCTGAACCCGTTTCCTTTTGGCCACTGACCTCCTGGGAGGCTGGGTGAGTTTGCTTCTTGTGGAGACTGATGACACACCCTGACCCCGCCCCACGGCAGGCCTTCCTCCCCCAATCGAGGCCCTCCCGGGTACATAGCTTCCTCCATTGACGGATCCTGGAGACTGGACCCGGCGACCGCCTGCCACAGGAAGCGACTGGATGACTGGGAGACCTCTGGGCAACTGACGACCAGCTGACATGGAGCCCACAGGGTTGACGGCTTTGACCGGAGTTCGCAACGTGAGCGGAGACTGACCGTTGCTCCGCAGACGACTACAAGCCATACCTTAAGCAGGAAAGAAAAGGCTTCAACACAGTCTTGCTATGTACAGTTTATTGAGATTTTAGACAAACTGAGGACAAAGGTATCTATGTGATTGAACTTTTATGGCTTCAATGTTTGGTTTGGAATATTTGCTCAAGCTGTATGATTAGGGAGGTAATCCGTCCCAGTTTCCAGCCTCTACCTGTTTTTCTTGAGGGCTTGTGCCATTTTTGCAACAAATAGCAATAAAGTTCAATCTTGGTTTTATCTGACCTGTTTTTCATGGCTTTTTACAAACTGCAAATGTGACTTTGGATGGGTTTCTCTCAACAACTGGTTTCATCTTATATCTTTTCTATAAAGGTGACATTTGTGAAATTCATTACCAACAGTTCTCCTGTCTATAGATTCACAAACATGAGCAGAGGGTCCCTGGAACTCCTCCATGGGTACCATGGATCCTGTTTTTTTTCCCCCCTTATTTGGCATTTTCAGATTAGGAGATCAAAAGATTCACAATACTTTCAGATGATTGTTTAAACAGTTATCAGTGTATTTATATAGGAGGAAGTATTCTGAATTAAACGTCAAACAAACACTTAACATTTATAGCAGAAGCTTATTTGCTATGCATGTCCCTAGTCTAACTTTTGTTTACATCAAAAAACAGAGAACATATCACGACAGGTTTAATTCAGCAAAAATGAATAATTTGTTCCTCACTTCTCATTTATGCATCTTGTGTTGACCTATGACATAAAGCCCCAACAAATGAAGTCTGTTGTTTTAACAGGACAAATATTACAAAATGAAATTGTATGAATACTTTTGGGAGGCAGTGTAAGTGAGACTCTTGTGTCGTCTGTGGAAGCTGTGCACAAGCTTCAGAGGAGCAGTTCTGGATTAGTAAAAAAAAATAAATAAATACAAATGGCCAAGAAGGAGGAAGAGAGAGAAGCATCTAAGATGCTTGTGAAACTGTCTGACAGTTGCAACATGCATGTGTTAGTACAGTAGTGGCAAATAATGCCTTAAATAAAAGCCAATAATAACTGTGACTACAAGATGTAAGCAGGATTACTTTGTATTAATATTTCCATTGAAAAAAATGACAACAGCAGCTCTGCAGTGTTGCATAACTACTGGCAGGCGAAAGTGCTGGCACCATCATTGTTCATGATGAGGGCTGCTTATCTTAGCATCCCCACTGCGATGTGATGTGAGCATGCACAAAACTTGTTTTGCAAGATGTGATGCCATGTTAGGCGGATAAATGTAAACAAGCCTGCTACGTCCTTACCAAAGGCCTCAAATTTATAATAATTAATCTATCAGTGATGTCTTTCTTTATATTTAATGATTCTTGGAAATATTTAAGCACATTAATTAACAAGAATTATGTTAATTAATGTTAATTAACAATTAATCTTATTAACACATCAATTAACAAGATCCAAAAAAGATTGGATCTTTTTTATGTTACCTCAGAAAAAAGGTAACATAAAAAGGTCCAATCATACTGCAGAAGAAACCTCCTGTCCATTCGTCTTAGCATTCTTGTGGCCATGCACACATCAGGAGGCGGTGGAACGTTCTATTTTAGGAGTGAGGGAAGAGGGTAAGGAGGGCGGGGTTACCTGTGGAGGGGGAGCGGGTCAGGTGGGACATGCGGTTGCCAGAGCTCTGGAGGTTAGCCTCCATGCTGCGGCTGTTCCTGACTGCCTCCAGGGAACGTAGGCTGGTACGGGGGGCCAGGTTAGGCATGCTGTGTCTCAACTCCTCTGCAACCACACAAAATGTATTCAACAACTGAATAAACCTCATTTTAAACTACAGCAACCTTCCTGGGAGTATACTCGGCCTCACACACGATGGTAACTCCTTACAAAGCTTTAGCCTACCTTCACTCTTGGCGAATTTGAGCAGCTCTGCGCTGGGACCCTGCAGAGAGCGCCTGGGCGTCCTTGTGCGCGGCGCCCCAAGTCGACTGCTGTACTCCTGCCCGTGGTTGGAGGTGGAGGGAGAGAGGCAGCGAGGCGAGCCCAGCGGAGACGGGGTAAAGCGATGCCGACGTTGGGGAGCCGATGACAACTCGTCCTCTTCGTCCTCCAGGCTGTACGTGTCAAACTCCTGGTCACTGTACGTACCACCACGGCGCAGGGACTGCAAAGACGTCGTGGAGCTGCGGCGAGACGCGGAGGCTGAGCTGGAAGCGTAATCCTGCCTAAGACCTGTGACACAAGAAGACGTCACAGTGAAGCAAAATTGCCCGTACAGAAGCGATGCAGAGGAAGCACCAACAACTCTGTTTGACACACTAACTTACTCTCTTCCTGTAAGCGAGCCATGATCTGCACATCAGTGAGATCCTGTAGCTTGTAGCCCATAGAGATGGAGTCATCTGAGGTACTGAGTTCGCTGTCTATAGAGGACTGGGAACTCAGGGCTGAATGCATGCTTGGGACAGCTGTAATAATAGACAGTGATACCTGTTACAGCAAAAACTACATGCTACATAATGATGCTGAGATTTTAATATTATGGTGAGTAAAAAAAATAGCAAAAATCAACATCCGAAAAAGCAAACAGTGGTATAGCAACACATCATTTGTACAAGAATCAATCTGTAATTTGAAAAAAATAAATCTTTTGTTGATGTTCTGAACACATCCTGGGTACTTTCCCCTATTTGAACACAAACTTGAAAAAACAAAAATCACTTCGCAGGATGATTTGCACAACACAGAAGCAGGAAGTTGGTGTAAAACATTACAAAAAATTTACTGTCTTGCTTTGTTTACAGAGCCTTGTAAAAGTGTTCATATCCTGTCAATGTTCAACAAGCAAGTAGTACATAAATGTAAAACGAAAGAAAAGGGATCCCGTAAATGTCCTATAAAATACATTGAAGTGTGTGGTTGTAACATGATAAAATGCTTGACCTTTGCAAGGCGCTGTAAGTTAAATCTCTCCACCGTATTTTAGATTTCACTTTGTTTTAGCAAGGCAGCATTACTCTCGTGAGATTAATTTGCTCATGAGGTTCCCTGGCTGACAAACAAATAACGGATTAAGACAAATGCAAAACATGTTACGTAAAAGATCTCAGACTAAACAGGACCAGATCACTTTGACCAGGCATGTTCAAGTTGACCCAAAAATCTGTTATTTTGAAAGTTGGGAAATGTCAATACTGTAGATCTTTGAAAAAAAAAAAAAACTATAGGAAATGAAATCAGACTCTACAAACTAAGCCATGTTTAAATTTCTCCAATTGGAAAATTACAAGCAAATGTAAACAAAAAGAGTAAGAATTTTTAGACAGCCATATAAAATTTCACACTCATCATAATGCAATAAAATAGCATCTGGTTGTGAAAAACACATCAGTAGTTTTACTTCTGATGTTTTTTGTCTGTGGTGAAGATAAAAAAAAAATTGGTAATTAGCACTAAGTTACCAATTACAAATACACATTTAAGGATCTCCTTATTTGGCTAGCATTCTGTGGTAGTAGATGTGAACACAAATCGTTGCCAGGCAGAAACTAGAAATCAGTCAAAAGAAAATATGCAAAAGATTTTGGAAAATGGTTTGCAATGCTGGGAGGCCAAAAGTAAAGTGGATCAATATGCACAGGGTCAAGTGTGGCTCCTCAAAAGCCGACACATTTTAACTCACACATGTAAACTGTGAATGTTATCAACATTATTCCCACCGTAGAAGCAGTGCGTTAATGTCATGCCATACCTGAGCTGCCACAGGTTAGTACGGATTTGTTAGTCGTTTTGTGGTACCCGGGAGAGATCAGGCCAGAGCTAGTCGAGCCTCCCTCTGACGGGCTGCAGTACATGGTTCTCCATCGAGATGCTGCGGGCAACAGGACAAGACAGATCAGATACCCAACATGAACTGAGAATGACGTCAAGTCTGAAAAAGTAGGCTAAAAGTATTGGATTAACGCATAAAACGCGTGTGCTTGCTTAAATGATTAAGTCTACAGTCTTTGCGATCAGGTTGATACCGTTTTAACAGGAGAGCAGCCCTGGGAACAGGGGGAGGGTAATCCAATCTAACCCATGACTGTATGCAGTTGTTCGGCTGTGGTGTGAATGGCTTTGTTGTTCAGGTCCTGCAGCTTGCAGGAAGCCGACGCTGAGCATGTGATAAATAATGAATGTAGTCTGTTGGATCAGATGCAAACTTTCTATCCACGCACAAAAGTGGATCGTCCACACTGAATGGCACCATTCAGACTTTATCGCAGAGCTCAAACAGACCGATTCGTGCAAATCTGTCAGAGAGGTGAGCTGTAAGTAAG
This sequence comes from Alfaro cultratus, assembly GCA_903066825.1. Classification (NCBI taxonomy): domain Eukaryota; kingdom Metazoa; phylum Chordata; class Actinopteri; order Cyprinodontiformes; family Poeciliidae; genus Alfaro; species Alfaro cultratus. The sequence goes on along the minus strand of CAEFZX010030924.1, from coordinate 82,937 downwards.
AGTATGAGTCGAGGAAGAGGAGGAAATGTGCTGAAATTTCATTTCCCTAAAAAAAAAATATATATAATCCCATAGATTGGATTTGTTGCAGCAAAAATATGCATGTTTTGTGTTAAAAGCGTACTCTGGTCCAAACGATTGATCAATGTCCGGCAAGCCATTTCCGTCTCTGGGCTGCGGTGGTCGAGGGCCTGCCGACACCACTTCAGCGGTGAGTCCGGACCTTGCTCTGCCACTTGCTTTCTTGGAGAAACATACAACCTGTGCAAGAGAAAACGAGGGGTTACACTTGGAGAAAACCACAGGTAGGAACAGAAGAAATGAGAGATACATTCTTTTCAAGACTTCACAGCAGAAAACTTAAGCAACAAGTCAATTAACAAGTCACTAAGGGGTTTAATGACGAAGGAACTTGTTTGAAAGCAAAACGCAAACACATACTGTAACAAAAAGACTGGATGCCCTTCTTTTGTAGTCCATGACTTTTTCAAATGTGTTGTCTGGGTGGATGATTGATCAATTCAAGGGCTGAGAAAACCTCTATTCAGGAGACATCAGCCGCAGATTTCCATGGCTGATTGTGGGCACTTCTTCTGTGGTGTCTACTGTTGCTCCGGCAACGGCAAACAGCCGTGAAGTCTGTGCGAACTTTGAAGTGGTGACGATCACATGGGCTGATCTTTTCAGTTAAGATACACAAAGCAACGCTGGATAGACTGGTTCTGCTGAAATCAACAGCAAATCATCTTCCCATTAGGCAAACACAAAAGGTCCCGTTTCCCAGTGGAGCGAGCGACAATGCGGGGAGCCATATTCAGGTCACACATCATGTCAGAGAGCTGGGAGGGCGGGTAGGGGACATGGAGCGGTAGGTGGCAGGAGAAGCTGCTTTCATACTGAAACTCTGTTTGTTCTGCAACAATGCTTGACCCATTCACACTGGTCGCCAGGTGAGACGTTAGTGGGGATTTAGAAGACGAAGAAATCGAAACCACATCAAATGCTAAACCCATGTGGAAAGGGTTAGGTGAGTTTTTGTGCCGATTACAATGTTAAAACACAAGGAAAACATGGATGACATAAGCCACATGACTGCCACATGACTACCAAATCTTTTCAAAAGGTTTCTCAGAAAAACATGTGACGGAATTGAAAGGTTGAGGCCCATTTGTGTCACATTAGCACCCAGAATCATAATTTTATAATCAATGTTAAAGAGGTGGACAATCACCCCAGGGGGAAATAAGAATCCTAAAGAGAGTCAGACATTTATATTTTTAGATTCAGGTTACATAATATCACAATGCGAGACTTACCAAGAAATATTAGTCAGACAAAAAATAGAAACCCCATGTGACCCTGGAAGAGCAGTACCATGTGGAAGAAGATGTTCTGTCCAACTGCAATTTCTTCCCTACATACAAAACACTAAGGTGACATATGACGAACACTACACATCACCCTGAACACACTGTGTTGAATGGAAACATGGTGGTGGGAGCATCCTGCTGTGGGTTCCTCAGCAGGATGGCAGGCAACATTTATGACATTTATGAAGCAAAACATGGGATAATCCTGGAGAAAAATCTATATGAGGCTGGAAAAGACTGGAGGTTCAAATATGAGCAGGCGATGACCCGGAACATACAAGCAGGACTTCAACAGAAAGCTTTAAATCTAAACAACAAGACTGAGCTTTATGGTAAAACGTTAAATCTCTAGGTGAAAAAGATTTGCAGTTGTATTAGCAGCCTTAGGTGGTTCTGAAATGCATTTAGTGCAAATACACACCACACGTTTTAGATTTCTATTCATTAATTTTCCTTTAACTTCAATAATTACTGGGAAAGCTGTGTAGGTGTACCACATGACGTACAACCCCCCACCCCAAAAAAAACATACAACTATTGTGGTTGAAACCAGACAAAATGTGGAAAAGTTTAAGAGGTTATGAACATCATTGCAAGAGAATGCAAAGATGAGCATCTCCTTAGGAGCTGCACTGCATGTAAAAATAAAACACAGTATCTTTAAATGTGGGGCATCTAATTAATCACTCAGAAATAAATAATAATAATATTTTTTTTAAAAAACAGAACAAAGCAGTCTTGCCACACGTGGGGCCCCCACCTCAGATCACATGCTGCGCAATCCACCTCAAAGCAGTTTAGCCATACGCCAACATCCAGGCCAGATCAGATTATGCTGCAATGAGGATTACCCCATGTTTTGGCGATGATAACCTCACAAAGCCCATATGGTATGGCTAATAATGTGAAGCTGAAAAAGAAATAAGCTGAGTGGTTTGGCTGTGGAGCTCTATTGGATCAGGAAGACCATTGTTAAAATGTGGAAGAGTCATGACTAGCATGTTGCTGATCATTCTTCATGTAATATAAGATTGAAGGGTAAAAAAGCATCAGTTATTGTAAGAAGCATAATGATGAATTATAATAATGAGATTGAAGCAATTTGTGTCAAATCAAGCCAATAAAGCTTGATTTGTGTTTCCTGAAACCGCTTTTACTTATTTTGAGGCGTTACATTGAGAATGATATATTTTAGGTCAAATTATGCTCACCATAACACGTCAAGCACAATTCTTTTTTTTTTTTTGCTTGTCTCATCTTTTAAATGACAGATATGGCTGTCTGAGCTGCACGAGCTCTGAAAGAAGGCACCAGTTTGATGCTGAGCTTTTCTATGCATCCAGATGCTGCCTAGTTTCTTCCCTGTGGGGGAGTTTCACACTTCACAATCCAGCAATCAAATGGAAAGGTACAAATGACTCATGTGGCTGAAGGGCCTCCTTTATATACACGCACAGAGACATTATGAAATGAACCGTTAACTGTGCCTTCTTTGCATAACTAGAAAACATAGATAACATACAGAGAAAATGGGACCTACCAGCTGTCCTCGTCCTCTACCTCCAAACACTCATCTTCCAAATCTAGGACATCCACCTCATCCAGTGCAGTTTGGTCCACACCTGAGTCACTCTCTGTGAGCGTCTCTGACTCATAGCTCTCCTGAGAGGGGCTCTCAGGGGTCTGGCTTTGCCCCTGAGACCGTTCGCTGCCGTTTCTACATGTTAGAGAAAGAAAGCTCCCACACGGGCCCAGATCTTCCTCTTCCACCTTGTCCTCCTCCTCCTCGTCTTCCAGCCTGCTGAACACGGGCAAAGGGGACATATCTTCCCCACTGCTGTAGTTGTCCTGAGGGGGTGACAGTTTGCGAACTGAGCTGCCCGGTTCTCCACTGTGGCCCACCCTGACCTGATCACAGGTTAGCCTCTTGTTGATATTGTCAGCGGCACTCATGTTGCTATTGGCTCCTCTGGGGATAACAGTCTTGGCTCCCCTGTTGCGCAGCGTCTCATTCTGGACCTCCAACCTGCGAACCAGCTCTTGGAGCTTCCGCACCTCCTCCAGCTCCACTCCAGCCAGGTCATGACCCCTCCCCTCGGCCTCTTCACACACGGGATCCGAGCTGTCCGTGAGGCCGGTGGGCCTGCCGCTATCGGGCTCAGGGACCACACCGGAACTGTCCGGGACCACCATGCTGCTCCTCTGTTGGGAGACACCGGAACACATGCTACATGATACAAACGCTTAACAATTCTGCCTCTTTCCGTTACATAAACGTATTCACCCAGCACACTAGCTCAAATATAAACACGCTATTCACATCGGTCTTAGCTTTTGTTTCCACTTATCTTATCGTGATGTCATTGCTTCAGATGAGCTATTAGATGCTGTACAAGCTAATTATTGGCCTAAAATTGCGACACTGTGTTGCTACCGAGACAGATACCTCTCTCCCTGCCTAATGCTTGCATGCATGCTAACAACAACAGAACCGTACCGGTGATTCAGCCGTGCTGTCCCTGCGAGCTGGTGACTGAGCCTCCCGCCGCTCAGAGCTCAAACCCTCCACAGCAGCACAGGGGACCGCATGAATGGAGACGCTAATTACAGCCACGAGAAAACGACACGCGGACCGAAAGCGACTATCCAAACAGTGACGCGGGGAAAGCAAGCTAGTCCATCTTCTGTTGTTGGTGAGCGCATCGCACAGCTGCTAACTAGCTTGATGACGGAATTAGTTAGCCCGGTTCAGTTGAGCAGACCTGCAGCGGAGCTTCACTCGCCCCTCCCCCTTCGACTTATCCTGTTGGTTAGCGCCCTCTATTGGAGAACCTCGCACTGCAGCAAGACGCTTGTGATACGAAATTAAAGCCGCTATGTGTCGCTGTGTCAAACAACGCGCCCAACTGTAGGGGAGACAGATAATATGTCTTTTAGTGTGCCCGCTCCTGGCTCATAAATAACAGTGACAAAAAAAACACATCGACTTAAGAAATTATCGCTATTTAGCTAATTGGAATAGGCTACAGACAAAACAAAAGCTGCTGTGCTACCTGTATCCTTTACCCATTTTTGTCTTTTAACAAATCAAAAAATTTTATTTAGATTTCGGGACAAGAATTTAGGAACTTTCTACACCAACAACCTACACTGGGATCCAAAATTTCAATTAGTAACACAGTATGATTATGACACCCTTTCTTATAGCTACAGGTGTTTGTGCAAATATTATAGGTGTGTAACTGGATAGATATTCAAATACACAGCAGTCATTCAATCAGTTAAAAATAACAAATTATTTCTACTTACAAAATGTTCAATAATAAGTGAGTCATTTAAATCATTTAGGATCAAGTTCAAAAATGTACATGCAGTTTTGCATTTTCTAGTGTATGGCCCTTAATCTGTCTTATTCCTACTGACAGAACTGGTATAGCCATGTCAGTTTCATAAACTGCGTTGTTTACCTGGACATTTTCAGCTCTGTCTATTTTTCATGAACTGAAGTCCGACTTTTTTGATGGGAACTCTTTATTGTAAGTCCCCTTCAAACTCGGACAATTTTACTCCACAGTAATGTAAAATGACCAAAGTAGTTTGCTTGGATGATTTTTCCTGTCATGTACTTGCATGCCATGAGAAAAACATGCCCCAACAGAGATGGTGTGGAAAAACCCAGCACACGTTTAAGCAATTTGCAAAAAGAGTCTGGGAGAAGAAATCAGTCTGGATGCATTCAGCAGAAACACAAACACAAGTTTGCTCTGTTCTGTGTATTTCGTCATTTAGTAAGAACAGCAAGTGCAATAGTCACAAAATATGTCATTACATTTAGAAATTAAAACTTAGGTTGAAAAACCAAGATACAAATTATTCTGCCAGCTCAGATTGAAATATATTCTTAACCACTCTTCTGTCCCTGCAAGCCCAGACCTGTTGGCGGGTGAGGGACCTTCATCAGAATGCTGACAACACAAAAATAACATAAATATTTTGGTTCCAGATCTTGCAAAGGCAATAACCAATGTTTTTAAGAATAACAATGTTAACAGAACATGCACCAACCCCAGCATTACCAGACAAGATTAAGTAAGGCAAACCAAAACAGGTTTTAAATTCAATCCTGCACCATCTTATAACTGACAGTGGCAATTTTGTATGAGATGATTTGTTTTATTTTACTAAAGTACTGTGCAAATTAAATCTGTGGTCATTGTGTGTTCTCAGTTTACTTGATATTTAGATCTAACAGAACATCTGGTTGAAAGTGTTGGAATGTAAAAAAAATGTGAGGCATGCTTTGACAAAACTTTTATGGATCTTGAATGATTTCAACATCTGACCTGTTAAAAGTGAATTTTGAACAGACAACACAGTGACTCGTATTAAGCAAACCATTTGTCACGTTGATTTTTATTAAAACAAAAATATGTTTTTTTCCCTTTATTCTTCTCTACATTTTCATTAAATGCACCATTTACAGGCATACTTTTGGTATTAGTAACAGTGAATTACGTCATTGCAGTGTATTTGCATTTTCATTTTTGTTTAAGTATACGTCCAACACTCACAATTTACTGCCTTCGGTTCAACACTGTGTAAAATCTTGAGAAAGAGCACAAGAAGCATCCATTACATTTAGATTTACGTAGATACAAGTTGGATCATTTTGAGAGCATTCAATCACTTTGAGCAACCTTTAAACCCATTTTCATTAAAACATGGCAGACAGCAGTAAAAATGTAGATGTAGAACTCTGAACTGGAAGACAAGCAAGATGATCGAGAAGGACAGAAGAAGAAGGAAGAAAAATCATGGCAGGACTGCTTCAGTTGTTCCCCTCTTTCATGGCCTTCTTCTCTTCTTCAATTTCTGTGTGAGCACAAAAGACAGATTCATGAGAATTGTAACTTTGGAATGACTTTCAAACTATAAAATATAAGATTACTGTCAAATATTTTGTTCAGAACCTTCTGTCAAAGAAGGTTTATGCAGGGTTGAAAGGAGAAACAGGAGAAAAAAAAAATTGTCAATATGAAAACCGTTAGATTTTTCTTAAATGGAGGTCCTGTATCATAAATACATGCACTGCACACAGTGGTGATTGTGGATATGTGATATAGGTTTATGGTTTTTATAATACTCTAGAATTTTAACCAGTAGTAGAGTAGTTGTGTTTATACAGCAACTCCCACAACAGATGGTTTGCCACATAAATTTTCTGAACTGCATTCCAGTGTCAGATGTTTCAACCTCTGTTTCTCCAAAAAAATATCAGGTGTGCGTGGAATGCAGATGAAGAAGCACTCCTGTAAAATACCACAAACTAGCACTTCAATCTAAAACTGCTGTCCCAATGTTTCCTGTCTTACTATGCATGCTGGTGAATTGGAAGAGGATCTAATATAAGGAAATGAAATGGATTTTTAGGAACGTCAGGTTCTGTTCAGTCTTTGAAGCATAAGTTTCCATTCTGATGTACCGTCTTGCTGAATAGTGGATGTATACAATTTGAACCTTATGAACTTTTGTTCATAAGGTTCAAATTGTGCATCAGGTGAGTTCTAAAGTACGGCAGAAGTAGAACTAAAAAATATTCACATATTTTTTGGTTTTCATACAATGTTTTCTATTTTAAAGTTGTGGCCTTCCAGTAACGTTGAACACTTAAGTTACATATGTTGGTTTCTTCTTTCTAAACTTAATTTTAATGGTATTTTATCTGAAATTCAGGCAGTCGAAGTCAGAGCAACACAGGACAAATTCCATTGTGGGTACTGACTGAGAAGGGCTTGGTATCGACACACCTATTGGTGGAGAGCACAACCAGGGGTGTGTCAGAGGAAACAATGTCTTCTCAGACAAAAATGCAAGATTAGCCAAACAGTCTTATAGGGTATTATTTTTGTAATGCGTGTTTATTTAAGAAAGCAAAAGTAAATTAGTTTGTTCATTTTTGCCTCTAATAAATAAAGCAAAATGTAATATCGGCATAAAAAAAAAACTTCAGATATTTTGTTATGGCTTTTATAATAGTGTATTATGTGTATTTTATGTATGCCTTTCCAAAATGATCAGTGGTCCAAAGGCCTATTTAACAGAATTTATGAAAGAAATGAACAGAAAGAAAAATCACGTAAAAGGTCATAATAAATTGTTACTATTTAAAGTGAGCCTTCAAAGGTTGTGCTAAAAAAAAAACAAAAACAAAAAAAAAAACACCTCATAAGAGCTGCCACTATCTGTTAGTCTAAATATAAGTTACTCATTCAGAAAAAAAAACAAAACAAAAAAAAAAAACTTTGCCTTCAGCTAATTATTACCAAAACTTTAAACCAACAACCAGGCATGAGCAGCATCTTCAATAACTGACTGGAGGTACATAGAGTTATGAACAACCTTATTAAATATTTTGCATTAATTACTCTAGTGTCTCTGGTCTTAAACCTTCCTCCCATTTTAAAGAGGACAGTGAATTCAATGCTACCATTGTGCTATGGTGACCATAAATTTATCTTTCTCCTTTTATGAAGCGTTCCAGTGAGAAACTCATAAAATGAACATGTGCCAGCAGAGCCTCCTGTTTCCCCGCTTCCCCTGTGACACACCAGACTGGGCTAGATTTAGACTAAGAAAGAGGTAGATCAGCCTCTGGAGGCAAAGAATGAGCATTTTGAGACACTTTTCACATGTAAAAAAGATCCTACATGAATTACTCTCCTGTATGGTTGCTATTTACTGCTATGTAAAACAAACAAACAAAAAAATAACCAGTACATTTTCTCTTCGTACTCATCAAGAAATAAGGAAGCTCTCCGGGGTAATAAAATTTATAATAATTGTAAAAAGATAAAACAGGTACATATAAATCAATCACTTGCATAATGCACTTGTGGGTGGCATTATGCATAGACATTTCATAGAAAAGAGGGATTTGCTCTCAGGTGGCTGGGTGTGTACACTCTTCTGATCTGTGATGCAATGTTTGCCTCTCATAAGGCTAGGAAGGGAGGAGTTGAAGCACAATGGAGCCAAGTAAAGAAAAGGTAAAATTTGAAGCAGGTGTGGACAAGACCGACTTTGGTCAACCCAAGACTCTCACAACTCCCGCTCCCCTTTCACTTTTAACACATACCCTCCTTGGTTGGGAGTCGGTTTTTCTCTTCTGTGTTCGTCTTCTTGAGCTTCTGCTTGTTAAACTGCTCCACTTCTTGATTGACTGGGTTGTTGTCGCCCATTTTGGAAGAGTTCTGTGTGAAAAGAGGTGAAGACGAATGAATATATGAGGTGAATATGACAAGCAATCTGCAGTGCATGCCCATACAGAGTGGGAAAAAAACTCTGGTTGAAAAAAAATAATAATAAATAGAGGTCTATTTTAAAGTCATAACACGTAGGCTAGTCAGATTTTATGCAAAACCCTCAACTGAGAGCTTTTGTTAGGATTATGTTCACACATTTAACTGTTACAGTGAGGTAAACTGAATGGGGAGGTAAAATGATGAAACTGCTCACTGATTTGCATTTGTGTGTGGACATTGAAATGTGTCATTTGAAATGAGGTTAATACTTATTTCAGAAAAACTACACAAGTATTCATTGTGCATGCAAAATCAAAGGCACAACCTTTGTGGGATATTGCCAGCCCACTAAAATCCTATCTGCATGACGAAATTCTGAACCACATGAAACGTACAAACAAGCGGACGCACGATGCGACAAAACAATAGCATCAAGTGATGTATTAGTCAAGCTTTCCTTACAGTGAAGAACGCAGGAGCGTCAGATATGGCTGAACGGCATAACCGGGCAATTCGCATGCAAAAACAACACTGCTTTATAGTGGCCTACAGCAGAAATGTTATATAACAGCTGGCAAAGACTCTTGAGACCTCATACACATAAAATTATTTATTTCAGATTACACTGATTCTGTATTATTTTTAAGCCCAAAGTTTAATTTGCCAAATGACAGAAGTGGTAAAAAGGTGTTTTTACCTGGTACAGCGGTGGTCTGTGAGACGGTTCTCTCCAGGTAAGATGCGCCTGTATGTAATCTGTGCAAAGCTCGGGGTTTAAATAGGGACAACACGCCCTTCTGCTCGCCAACATGGACACTATTGCTCTGCTTCTCATTGGCTCCCACGCATCAGAGGGAAGCTTTTCAACTGGACACGCGTCATATTACACTTTAGTGTACTTCCACCAGCCGCCCTGTTATCACAATTTGTTGCTTAGATAAACCTTTTTTAATTTATTTATTATTATCTCCCCTACCTATCGCAAGAGAAGCGAGGACTTTTAGAATTGTACTTACAATCGTACATATTGTCATACGTGCGATTGTAATGTTGAATCTTTTACAACATCTCCATCTAGTGGCCTGCATTTGACATGACACCACTAGCCGATAATGGATGACAGAAAGAAAATGCAGCAATGCATAATTGCTAAGATTAGTTTGCTGTTGCATCTTGATGAGGAAAAAAGCGAGCACAGTGTATTGATCCGATGCAAAGTGGTAGTGCGGGTTCATTGTTACACAGCACTTCAATACAGTGGCGGATCTTGCATAACTGCTGCCCTTATCATTTTGCACTTCACGCACAACCAAATACACACCAACTCCCCAAAGTTTCTGAAGGGAACATTAATATATATTTATATACATTTTTATAGCTGTAAGAAAAGAATAAGAACAGAATAATATTGATTTAAACAGGTAGCTAAATAATATTTTGGACTAAGTATGCCTTCTTCACAAATGTTCTGTAATCACAGCAGAATGATTAGGTCAACCTTTGATCGGACCGTTTCTGTGCTTTTCATTCTTGCTATAATCTATGGTATTTCCAAAGCCAAGAAAATATTGAAAATACTGTAAATCTTTTAAAGAAAAGGGAAAAAAAAGGTATACATCTCAAACCAAACAACCTGCTTTGGTTGAGATCTGACCTCTGAACATGTAAGATTTTAGATGATCAAATGGAGTCCAAACATAAAAACATATAAATAAATAAATAATACACCAACAATTTAAAAAAGGTCAAATCATAAACCACAAATCAGCGTTGTGCTCCATGCTGCAGCGTTGTGCAGCATGGAGACCATCTGCAAGAAAGTTTAATCCTTAAGCAGGACTGTGCTCTCAATATGACAATAACCTAAAGCATTCTAGTAAATCTATCTAGTCAAAAGGGACTAGTCAAAGCCCAGATCTTGCTATTTCAGATAAAGGGAGCAACACTCGCTATGAGAAGGTAGAGAAACCAAACTTCCTTCTCAGTAGAATACACATTTTTGTAGATAATCTTTGTCTTATGAGTGAAACAATGCAAATTTTTGTTGTCTGTTTGCAGGTACATTTCTCTGTTTTTCCAGACTTTAAAAAGAATTATTAGTTTTTGAACTGTGAACATTGCTAGATAAAAAAAAAACAAAAAAAAAACTTAATTTCTCACAGAAATGTATAGCAAAATATTTATGTCAATCAGTGAAAAATGGCTGTCCTTTTTTTTTTTTTTTTTTACAGTATATGTAAATATGTAGTTTTATCTGTTTTTCTAAATGAAAACTGTAAATAACGACTAAAGATTTTTTTAAAGGCCAACAGAGTTTATTATTGAAAAATCAGTTAAATGGTTTTCAGCACCTAAAAAGTCACCAACAACAACCATTGATACAAAATGCATAAAAATGAGCCATTTAAGATTAATTTAAATTGACAATCTGGAAGACAATAAATAATTAAAAGGTCAAACTGATACAGTTGGTTTACAACATTATGATTTACTGTTGTTTTTTTCTGGGCGCCTGTAAACCACGTCTTAAGCTGCTACCTTGTTTAACAAACCTCATACCAACAACAATAACATTGCTTACAGGATAGTGTATAAGTGTTTTGATATTGCGCTGCATGTAACATTACCCATTTTTCTTAAATCGGAGGCTTTTTGTTGTACATTTGAAGTTAAATGACTGCATGGTTATCTGATCACATTTGTTCAGTAAAGACACCGACTGTGTTCTCAAGCTGACCATTCTATTAGTAAAAATGTCAGACTATATAATTCATAAATATGTAACAGCATTGCAATGAGCACAAATTCACATAAAAGTCAACAAGAACAAAGGCAGTTGTTTTTTTTAACCAGCACCATAATCTGCTTAAAACTTGAGGATCATGAGAAATATTCACCAAAGCTTCTTGGCCGTCGTGATATTAGTTTGCATTGTTGCACATAAAACAGGCAGCATGCTGTTTTCATCAAGGCAGGTGTGCTACAATGACTTAAAGAGATCAGTCAGTATTTTTAAATTAGGTAGTTATAAGCAGTTCATTTTGCAGAACATCATTTTCTTTGTATTTCATTCATTCATAACAAATCAAGATTAATTGGTCCCAGAGGTTGGAGCCACGTTGGTCCAAAAATAAATCCAATTTTGAATGTTTTACAACTCCAATGACAAAAGAAAAAAAAAAAACTTTACGTAAAAGAATTTCTAGGATGTTTCATCAACCATGTTTGCATTGGGTGGTGAAATATAAAGAAACTGATGATTATTTACACAGGAACTGGATCTAGGAGGTGGTGCTCCACCAACCTTGAACAAGACATTTAGCATTGCCAGTCAGAGTAGCTGCAGAAAACTAAAGGAAGTGTAAAAACCCCCAAAAACCCCCCAGTAAAAATAACATTCATTTCAATTGCAAGTCAATGTTGTTTCACAACATTCACTATTAGACAAGAGTCATTTTGTTGAGAAACACTTTCAACATTTGATTCTCTGTACAAGTTGCACAAAGGAATCCCACTTCCTCCAACCTCAGTTTTCTGTGAAAACAATCAGCTTTTTTGGAAATAACAGCTTTAACACAGTCACAGGTCCAAGAGTAATTTTAACTGAGATATGGAACACCTGAGTTTTACTCTGACGATCAGACTTTCTTCCGTAAGAAAGGCCTCATTAAGTGCAAATATGATAAAAGGCTTTGTTCTTCTGAGTTAGTAGATTTTTGAAGTCTAAGAAGCAGGGTTGATGCAGAATACCTTTCAGCATCCACGTTCAGGAGGATCCTTTCTGTTGTCTGTCGTAAATAGCTGTGGTGATTCCCCACGTAATGCATGACCTTAGGATGACAAGGGTCCCTCCTCGATACAATGGAACCAAGCTATGATTCCGAGATTTCCACAGCTGCCTCCAACATGCAATGACACCCTTAACCTCTCCTCCCACCTGTGCTTGCATGTTTGCTACCAGCACAGACAGAGGGTACAGAGTCAAGCTGATTACCATTGAGGGCAGCGTTCCTGAGACGAATGAGGAGGCCATGGGAGAGAGTCCCTGTCCCGCCACAACGGCATACACAGGCCCCTTCAGGCCAAAATACAGGGAGCTGCCGAGGGCGTTGCGGGCTGCGATGGGCAGGAAGGCTCTGTAATAGCCCTGGCTAATCCTTTCTACCTTCAACTTCATGAGAACCCTCCTCAAGGACGATAGATGCTTGTCATTGTGGCCATTCTGCAGCACATTCTGAACTCGCTCGAATGGGGTGAAGACCACTGCTTCCACAATACCTGCCCCAAATCCAGCCAGAGCAGGTAGGGCAGCAGCCGAGGTGGTGGTTGACAGTGAAAGATAACGGAGGAGTGTGTCCTGGAGGCCGAAGAGAAGCGTGCCATTCAGGGTCCTCATCAGGAGTGGTGGAACCACGCCCCTATAGAGCTTTAGAGGACCCTCTTTATAGAGCTGTCTCACCGCCTGGTGCACTGAGGTGTTGTGGATCTGTTGACGGAAAACGGTCTTGTAGACGGGAAAAACAAATACGGTGGGGACCGTTGACAGCAAGCTGGAGGTTCCTCCGTGTAAGTAGCTTTGAAGGCGAATGATTGTGTTCTGAGGGCCTCCATCCCCTTGTTCGTGATCAGGACTTCCTGCCATCCCTGAGCTAGGAAAATTAAATTTGCAAATCGAGTTAGTCTTGCACTGATAAGAAGCAAGCTCAGCAGAAAACACAATATTTATACACCGATTCTTTAAAATAGAATCCAAAATTAAAAATAAAAAAACATAAGGAAGCAATTGGGACAAAATTTTTGTCATCTCAAATAAACAATCGTATTAATAATATTGCTGGGTCAAAGATATTATATAACATACAGGCCCATTTATTCCACTCACTGTCCACTAGACTGGACAAGATTCATTTTAGCACCACAAATCATGTAACAAGGAGTGGCACCAAAGAGGTCAAGTCTCCATAACAAGCCTTGCATGCTGTCAATTGCATGCCAATAAGTATAACAGGCATGCACTCAGCAGTGATGATTCTTACTTATCAGGAATAAAGACATTTGTAGAAATATACTATACTATATATACTGCTCAAAAAAATAAAGGGAACACTTAAACAACCCAATATAACTCCAAGTAAATCAAACTTCTGTGAAATCATTGGTAAATAAATTTGATTTCCATTGATGATTTTTGTGTGATTTTGTTTTGTCAGCACATTCAACTTTGTACAGAACAAAGTATTCAATGAGAATATTTCATTCATTCAGATCTAGGATGTGTTATTTGAGTGTTCCCTTTATTTTTTTGAGCAGTGTATTTTTTGTCATACTAAAATGGATACTATTTATCCTTTCTTAAGAAAGGATAAATAGTATTTCTCATTCTAGTATATTTTCTGAAATACTAGAATTATAAGGCTCTTTGGAACTGTAAGTCTGCTGTATTTTACATGTACAAGTGAAACTTGTATGGTTACAGCAGTAGTTTCCAATCCTGATTTTCAGGCCCCTTAACCTACATATGTTAGATCTCTGTTCCAGCTCACCTGGAACAGAGATTCAAATGACCGTATGATTTCCTCTACATGTCATCTAGTGCTGCTGAAAGCCTGTTAATGAGCCTATCATTAAAGTTAGGTGAGTGGCAGCAAACCAGGAGCCACATAAGTCATGAAGGAGAAGAGAAGCTTGAAGACCAGGGTTGGGAACAACTGGGTTAGAGAGAACAGCTGGTTCTAGCCCAGCTTCCGCCTGAATTCACCCCTGGTGATGAGTGCTCCTCTGTCCTGCTTTTTTCAATTGATTCTGTTAGTTTTTAAATCAGTCTAAACACATATTTCAAAATGTAAATCTCGTCAAAGGTAACGTACAATACAGAAACGTATTTAAAGATTTTGAATAGTGGGGAAAATAAAGGAAAAAAAGAAAAACCATCACGTTAAGTTGCATGTCATGTGCATGAAACAAAACTGCTTTAATTTTTTATGAACGCGCTCACAGTAGTCAGTCTCACAAAAAGGTGGTAGTGGCTGAATGGGGTCTCAGTTAAGTCCTGTACCGTTATTTTTTATTTTTATTTTTAAATTAAGGCAACACAGACGCCTGTTTCACTTCCAGCGGACGACACAATGGACGAATGTAACATTTCAGCATTTGAAAACAGAAAGAGACTTACCGTTTGTATACGAGGCGCGGCTTTAAAAATAACTGGATGCTCGAGGTTAATCCGCCGGTGTCTCTGGTCCGCCCACCTCGATTTACGGATTGGTTACGTCACCAATCAGTCAATTGCATCATGGCGTAATTCACCAGAGTGAGACACGAGATTTGTTTCAATGTAAACCTTTTTAACTGCCTTATGATGTAGCCGTGGAGAATGATTGCATTTGCTTGCTTTAGATATTTTACATAACAGTGCTGAGTAACTATTAATGTAATCTAAATGATACCAGCAGCCCCGTTTATAAAATTTATAAAATAATGCCTAGTATATGGCAGGCCATTTAAGCATAAAATCGGCTTCACCATACTTACACTCCAGATGTCCGATGACTTGACATATTTGCTGTTTTTTGAAGACACAAAATGCCTGTTTGAGTAATTTCTAATTACATAATTACATTCTGACTAATATAAATGATGTCAGGTTTAGTTGCAGTCCTATGGAGACTTCAAGATTTACAATGAATTACTATCTGTGAATTACTGATATATCACCAATTAAATTATGACTAAAGAAAACTTGAGATATCTCATTTTTATTCTAACTAAAGATATCTTAGATTTGACTAGTGGAAATTAAATTGCAGATATATTAAAAGCAAAAAATGACGAGGTAAAACTAACAGAGATAAATATATCAAAAATAGATTTTTGATAATCCATCATTTTCAGATTGGGAATGGATTGACAGTACAGCAGCTTCTCAAATTTGTTTTAAGTGCAATGAGTACAGTGTGTGTGTGTCGGAAAAGAATGCATAGAAAATTCTTTTCAGATTTTAAGGTTCAGGAAGTTTGCATTATCTGCATATTCCAAACTAATGACTTCGTTTTACATTGTGGCATTGTTTGACAGTTTTGTGCACACCCAAGATTCTGCAGGCAGCTGTTTGGACAGTTCTTTCATTCAGATATCTAAAAATTGAATTTTGACAACTAAATTTGAGATATCTTTAATTGTGACTACAAATGTAGGTAACGCTTCAAATGATGTCATTTGTGATAACTTGAAAGGCATCTCAAATTAACATGTTTTGCATTATTCTTGTTACTAGTCAGAATGTGAAAGCAAATATCTTAAATTACCAATCAGGACAGTCAAAATGTGGTTGTATCTACTAAAACCCATCTAAAGTGGAACAGATTGTCAGACGAAGTAGATTTTATGTTATAAACGCTTGCCATACCTAAATAAATGAGATTTTATTGCGTTAGCATGAGGTCACACGCATATTTTTATTTCCTGTAGAAAAATCCAATCCCTTCTTATTCTATGTAAATTTGTTTGGGTAAAATTAAAATCCATGATAACAAATAAGTGCTTTCAACAAAGTTGTATTTGTCAGGTCATTTTTATATCAGATCACTTATTAGATTAGAAGGTTTTAAACACTGATATATGACAGGAGAGTATACCTGTAATTACACCACTAGTGATTTTGTAAAGCAAATAAAACTCTGTA
Organism: Alfaro cultratus; assembly: GCA_903066825.1. NCBI lineage: Eukaryota > Metazoa > Chordata > Actinopteri > Cyprinodontiformes > Poeciliidae > Alfaro > Alfaro cultratus. Next base: position 66,585 of record CAEFZX010030924.1, on the reverse strand, counting down.
CAGGGGATTATTTCCACCCATAAAATAAAAGTTTGAAGTGAAATGAGAGTTTAGATAACACAGTTATGCTTCTGGAATGAAGATTAATAGTTTCACTTCCTGTATGTCTGAAGCATAACGTTACAAAGAAGAAGAAAAAAAAAACGGTTTTCACTTTTGCACATGCAAGCACAAATTGAGAAAAAAACCCATTTAGTTAGAAAACAGGCTTGGATAATCAGAGAAAGCCTTCTGAACTTACCATACTTGCATGAGGCTCCTGTGTTTGGAGTGTAAACATACTTTCCATGATGCATGCGGGCAAGAGGTCACTCCATCGCTTTTTTCCATCACAACCATGAATTTGCAAAGCTTTCAACTCAAAAGCCTGATACACTTTTTCTTCACGTTTGCAAATCTGCACTGATAGAACAGTATAAACGTTTGCAGCTGTTATGCAAGGAAACCAGAAAAATCTTAGCTGGTTTTAAAACTTTTGCAAGGTGATGCAAAGTAAGCTCCAGCTCTCAACAGTGACTAACTTAGAATAAAAGAGGAGACCATAGATTTATTTTGGCATATTCAAATTTATTGAGAATGCATCCCTCGAACACTTGGTGCATTCCTTCTACTGTAAAAGAACACAAAGACTTGAGTTTTGCACATTAATGACAACTTTTTTTCTTCCAGACGTACAAAACAAAACCACAAAAATAGCAGGTGAAGATTTCTGAAGGAAGCTCCAGCCCGCAGAGACCCCAAGCTAAAAACCTGACTACTTCTTTATCTTCATTTTAGACTCCAAATAAACAAAACACTTTGGAGACACTGGGCATTCCCCACTCAATGAGGGCACCTCAAGAGTTGAAAGAAACATCCTAAAAAGATCTGGTTTTCAGCCTGCAAGACACCTGAAAGCTGTTCATCAGTGAGAAAACTAAAAGCAAAGAAAGAAGAAAGGGGAGGGTAGCAGAAGACTAGAGGGGAATTCAATTTAATTTCAGACTTTTGAGGCACTCTTGGTTGAGTGGAGCTTCAGTGGCACTGTAAACTAGTTAAATGCACATTCAAATGGAGTAACTGTAATCCTTTCAAGCAACAGAGAAACTGCACTCATTCATTGTAACAGAAAGCACTGTAACAGCTTTATATAACAGAAGCTTCTCCTGAGCACTGGAACCTGCCGGGGGTATTTATAGAAGCTCTTTGACAACAAAGTGACACAACGATCAGGAGAAAACATGAGTTAAATGCACTGAAAGAAACACAAAGTTCACAGTGGATAAATACTTCATTTACCCATACACATAAATAAGCCTGTCTAAAACTGGTAGCTTGCGCTTGCTTCGGCTCCCTGAACATCAAGGGATTTTATTTCAGACTTAAAGGTTGGAGGGTGGCGAGTGAGGCGGGTGACGGGGGCTGCATTAGTAAGAGACATGACGGCTGATTCATTCATTTGTTGTTTTCAACGTTGTTAATTAGCAGAACAGCTCTGTTAATGGTAGTGTTTGGGGGCATTCCCTCTTCTCGTATTTGGTATCAACTGAGCACAGATGATGGCGTTGCTACAGTGGGACGTGGCTGAAAAGGTAAGACACGGATTCCCCGTTGTGAGTTCTGCGAATGGCCTCTGCTAGAATCATGGAGATGTCTATCACCTGGAGGAAGAAAAGAAACACATTACCAGAGCTGGATTGCACAAACTGTTCATCAAACATAAGTGTCTGAATCACAAAAGTCTATTAAAAAATAAAATCCCCTTGAGCTATTCACATCTTGATTTTTTTTATATCTCAAACCTGTATTTTGGGACAATGCTTCATCTTCTCCTCCTGAGGGATTGTGTTGGTGACGACAACGGCTTCAAAACAGGCGTTGTTGATGCGTGAAATGGCTGGACCAGAAAAGATGCCGTGGGTCAGGATGGCATAAACCTTTGTGGCACCCGCAGAGATGAGTCTAGCGTGAAAGAAAGAGCACAGGACATTGCTGAAATCTAATGTGTTTCAACACAAATGCAGTTCTCTCTGACCTTAATTAACAAATGCCTAAGCCTCCTGTTGGGTTGCACACTTTCTTCAGGGTTCCTCCACATTTTTTTCACGTCAAAATGTCACCCTTTATTAGACACAATTTTTTTATGTGTTTTAAAGAATAATTACAAAACTGTACTATGGGTGGGATGGATGGAAGATATGAATGAATATATGAATGATAAAAGGAAAAGATGAATGACAGAACACAGAACAAACAAAGAAATGAACAGTTGAAGAGATGGATGAGTGAATAGATATGGATGGATGCAAGTTTTAGAGCAGGTTACACCTAATAAAATCAGGAAACAAATATATTTTTATATTCTAGTTTCATTTTCCATACCTATCCAGACCTGGAAAATGTGTGTATAAAATTCAATGTTATTCCAGAGTATTGCAGACTAAATAGGAGAAAGGTTTACTTAAAAAGCAAGATGAAGCAGCTTACTTATCAGCAGCATGGCAGATGGTCCCACAAGTGTCAGCCATGTCATCCACCAGAATTGCAACACGATCCCTCACATCTCCGACAAGAACCATACGATCAACCTCGTTTGCCTTTTTCCTCTCCTTGTGAATTAGAGCAAAGTCCACGTTCAACCTGTCTGCAATCGAGGTGACCCTGCAGAGGGAGGACACAGAGTTCACAAGCTGAAGGTAATCACTTCAAATGGCTTGTTAGGGCGGTATATTCTGTCAAAAACAAACAAACCCAAAAACAAACAAAAAAAACAAACATAGCTCATCTGGAGAATATTCTTTAAAAAAACAACACTGAAGCTGAATCTGGCATACCTTTTAGCTCCTCCTGCATCAGGTGACACAATGATGCAATTTTTCCATTCAAGGATATTCTCCTTGATCCATTTCAAGACAGCTGGCTCTGCGTACAAGTTATCCACAGGGATATCAAAGAATCCCTGAAAAAAAATAAAAATAAACACACTCTGGTCAGTTCTCATTGACTTACTTCTCACTCCGCTGACAACTATGCAAATTCAAGGCAATGCAAATCAAAATTTGATTTGATTTGCACATGTGCAACGTGTGCCAAGCCAAAAGGTACCATCAGTACCCTTAAGACTATACATGGAAAATGTCTCATTGAAGTGTGTTTTCTGGCATGACTGCAGAGAGAAAAAACCCCAAAACTTTATCAACCAAATTATGAACAGATTTTACGCTATATTAACAAAAATGTGCTTTGTTTCACCATGACCATCGGAGTCAAACAGGAAAGACAGGACAGATGAAGATCTTCACCTGAAACAAAGTCGTTATGGTTTCTAACTAAAATGAAGCCAAGTTACACAGTTTATTTACTTAGAAGTAAAACTGGGCAGAAGTCAACAAAACACCCTCATATAAAGCAGGCTAGGAAAGAAGTGGTAGAAAACCGTCCGAAAGTAAAACTAACTGTGCCAAGTTTACTGCTAAAATAAAAGAGAAAAAAGCAAGACATAAACAGGTATAGAAAGTCAAAACAAAAACAGATAAAAGGATGAATAAAATCCAGTTATACTAGCCATGTTTCAAGCTCCTGTAACCCACCTGTATCTGTGAGGCATGCAAGTCCATTGTGATGATGTGGTCTGCGCCAGACACAGACAACATGTTGGCCACCAGCTTGGCAGAGATAGGAGCCCGGCTCTGCGATGAAAACAGATCTCCTCGGTCACATGGAATAAAAAAAAATCTAGCAGGCATGGCTCATTTCTAAAAATAACGCTCAGCACCAGACTTCAGTCGTACCAGTAAAAGGATAAAATCTATAAAAGTCTACACTAAATGCAGACAAATGATACTTACTTAATGTTAATAATGCATTTACTAAGAAATAAGATGTATATATTGTAAGCATTTTTGTACTAATGACTACAGCTAAGGAGATCACAAAAAAATAAAAACTTTTGCTTGTGCATCTTATCTGACTACAAATTTTCCTTCCACTAAACATTCCATTGTTGTGCTTCTTCATAGTGATCTAAATAGCAAATCCCCTCTTTAGACTTACACTCCTCTTATTGAAGGGTGTCAATAGGTGTTTGTTAGACACCTATCTAGTCATGAGCCTCCATAATTGTAAAAACCTTAACAGCATTTCTGAATAACAAATAGTTTCTTCAAGTTATTATTTATAATCCATAATTAGCTAAAAAACAGAAATTAACTGTTGAACTGTATCACTTGGTTTGATGAATACTTAAAACTTTATAATAAAATAAATCCACTTTTTGATTATATTCAAATAAAGTGACCTGCGTGCGTACATGCTCTATACATTCCACTCATGCGATGTGATTTAAAGGCTGAAATAATGGTGAACATGAACAAATGAAATAACGTGGGAACTAAGCAGTGCAATCGGAATCAGCTGATAACATCAGGCAAAAAACAAAAACTGAAAGTAAATGCGCCTCAAGGGCTGACTGCGGGTGGACATGTCTGTGGGCTTCTTGTCATGATTCTGGGTGGCAAATGGCATGACAGAAGTAAGTAGACAAATATCCCTCACCCCCACCTTGTCCTTCTTGTCCTGGCGGGCATAAGGAAAGCAGGGGATGACAGCTGTGACCCTGGAGGCTGAGGCAATCTTGCAGGCATTGATCATAATCAGCAGCTCCATCAAATTATCATTGATCTCCCCACAGCCACTTTGGACAATGTAAACGTCTTCCCCTCGGACGCTCTCCCCGATCTCCACGCTACCAGAGGAAGTGAGAAAACAAACAGCACTTTGAGCCAAGCAAGCAGGACGTATGAAACAGAATAAACAATGGCTTGTGTCCCTTGGCCTGATCAAGGGTTACAGTGATGATAAGAAAAGTATAAAGACTCATGGGACACTACTCTTTTGGTATTTAGGTGGATTAAATTATTTGAATGCTGGGGGTCTGCACATTTGTCCATTAGACAAGTTATTGTGAGTTCTGAAGCATGCGTGGACTACAAGTTCCTGAAAACACTGCGCGGCAATTTTCACCATGACACCGCTTCACATAAACAGCTAACAAACCGCTAGGTTACGACATTTAATCATAATTAGCATTTCTAACGCAACATAAAAAAAATAAAAAAATAAAAAATGCTTACCATGTTTCTTGGTTGCTAAATTTCTTGGTGACAACCTTTCCCAGTTCAAGACCGAGACGATCTGCTATTTTCTGAGAAAGATCCGGATGGGAGCTGCCGCTAAAAATCTTAATATTCGGCATTTTGTTGCGTCGGTTGGGTCGTTGTTCGACACCGGGCGGGCTGCGGTAGCGAGAAGCTTTCGAGTCAGGGGGAACAACTATAAATATATCAACAGTTGATAAGCTACTCTTTACAGAGCCGTGCAGAGTTTCCCTACCTATCCTCCATTATGTCCCACACCTCGCGCGTGCAGCTCATTGTCGAAGGGGGCGCGCACGCTGCTTTCGCTTACGCTGTGCCGCGATTACGTCATCCTGGACAAGTGAACAGAAAAGGGTGTCGTGCGCGAGCGAGGTCACTGAAAGCTGTTGACTGAGGAAACAAATGAAAAAGACACGAGAAATCCTGTCAGTATGCAGCGGTCATGGATTAAACTATTCTTATTTTTATTTTATTTATTTATTTGCTTAAATTCTATGCAGTATTTTTATAATTTGTAAGATCCACAGAATTAAAAGTCGTGGTTTTCACATTGCTATTAATAAAAGTATGCTGAAGGTTGCCGTTTTTGATCCTCTTTTTATAAACCGATCTATAAAACTGGTGTTTCTTTCAATGGTCTGGCTTCTCAATGGCTTCCTATATGCTCTGTTTCTAAATACAGCTCAGGAATCTGGGAATTGGCTTGGTGTTTCCATATCCACATAGATCTCTGTGACCTTTTTTGGGGTTGAAGTAAATTTGTTTTTATCAAGCTGACACCTATGAAACTACAAAATACACATAAAACAATAAAGTGATGTGCTTTGTGCAGTGCCCTGCAGGAATATTAAAACTGTGACTTTTTCTCAAATTGTCATATTATTACAAAAACAAATTTCAGAGAGTTTCAATTAAATTTTATTTGACTGACTCAATACAAAGTAGTGCGGAACTGTGGAATGGAAGGAAGTACATATGAAAAAGTGAAAAGTGTGTGTGCATTTGTTTTACGCCCCCTTTTTATGGCCACACCACAAGATAAAATCCAGGCGTTTCCCTCTGAAGGCACCTAGTTAATAATCTGCATGGGATTTAATCTAAATATTAAGTGCTGTTCCGTGAAGGCCTTAGAGGTCTGAAGCAGCAAAGAGGGCCATAGTAATTCTGGAGCAGTTGAACAGATCCATAGCTAAGGTGGGAGTATCCTTTGACAGGACAATTATTTTCTTTGCAGCTCTTAGATCTAGGCCAGAATGAATAATGCAGGATAACATTAAACGAATGAAGTAAAACAAAACGTTCCAACCTTAAGACTATTAAAAATGTGCAAATGATAATTTAAGTCCTGGTACGTGATATGTGTAAGGATTAACACATAGCCTATAAAGGGTGCAATGGTGCAACATTTTATTGGACATTATAATATTAGGAGAGGGCGTGTAAATTTTATCCTGTCTGTATCATGTTGACCTTTTGTGGATTAGAGATAATAAAAAAAATACAAAATACAAACCTGTGCACCACTATACTCAATTTAAAAATGACTGAAGGTATGTTTTATAATTATCTCATTATAGAAAAAATGGTAAAAGTTTTTATTGGCATTCAGGCATGTGATGATGTAAGCCTCTGACAGCCACTGTGAAGACATTTTATTTAAAAATTGTAAGTGAACATTTATCATCTTTATAGTCATAATTTTTTTATTTATTTATTAGGTAATTTCTTCTCTATCTTTGTGTTAAACTATGGTTTTAATTAAAATTTTATATGTATGTTTTTTAACATCAACATTTCTTTTGTGAATTATACTTAAAAGTTACAACAATGCAAAAACCTTGATAGAGTTTCAATATAATGCACTGAGAGTTGTTAATTAGGAACACCTGATTACTGTTAGTAGGTACTTTTTCTCACATCACCTCAAGAAAGTGGTTAGCATGCTTGTGTGTTGACTCAAAAGCTGGTTTTGAAATTTTAAGCAATAAAACCAACAACACAATATATAAACATTACTACTGAACTTATTAATTTACACTTTTAAGTCAACATCACTTTTTGCCCAGTGAAAGTGAGGGCCAAAATACCTCATTGCCCAAAGGAAATGAGGTATGTTTCTTTGTTATCAACCTTTTATTTGTTAAAGGTTGCGTCAACAAAAATTGCATATTAAATTAAACTTCGATCATTCAATGGCATTTCCAAATTCTTTGAAATAGTTTATATAATATTCTTTATTGCTCTTAAAACATGAATTAACTTTGTACACAGACAAAAGACCACAGTGTCGACAAGATCATTGACAGTGAATTAAGACAGGAATGAATAAATGTACCAAAGAAAAACAAAACACCAAGTCATGGTGGTCATCATTATGTGAATGAAAGACAGACTGATCAACTTAGCACAGCGCTGGTCATTTCACTCCTTCACCAATTTGTACTTTTTTGTCAACCTCTTGGGTATGAAAAGGAGCTATCTAGAGACTATCTAGAGGTAACAGCTGTGCATCAATTCATACTGTCCTTGGGGTCTTTATGACAACCAATAGTTTAAAATAACTTAATCTTAACTACAATTGACTTACTATAAGAAAGTCTTGTGACTCCTATAAACATTTACCAGCAGATGATCACTGAAAGTCATTTTGCTTTGACTAAATATCTTCATTGGACAATCTTCAAAGAATCAACTGCCCAAACTGGGACCACAATCACATTAAATGGAAATAGGGTAGTTTATAAATATATATATAAAACATATTCATTGTAATTTTAAGTTTTTCATACTTTTAGTAATATTTTATGATTATTTGTTGCCATGCATAAATAAAATAACGATTTATTGGGAGAAATGTTTGGATACACAGTAGTGTATCTAAATACAGTAGGCACAAATTGGATGCACAATTTGGAGAAGGAACAAATTGACCTGAGGTCCATTTAGCAAAGCAACAGAAGCAATGATAAACACAGAAAATGCTTCTTGAATGCTGAAATGTTCTTAGGCTGATGAGGAAACATTGTCTGATATTTTTTGTTTATAAAAATAAACATGTCCCATGCTTTGTACTGACATTCTTCAAAATATATGACTTCGCTATTAGTCTCTATGTTACATTTACACTACAAATAATTACCTCACAGACATGTCCTATTTACAAAATAGTGAAGGGCTCGGATAAATCTTAATATTACAAGTAATGATTTAAAAGTATGTCTTATTCTCTCAAATATGTTATCACATCATTTACATCTGCTGTGTAAAATTTTACATTCTCATACGGGATATCATTGCAAATTGTGAACATGGTTCCTCTTTCAGTTTTGTCTGCTTTTCTCATTTTAAAAAATCTGTACATGATCATCACCTCCAACTCCAACATGTGTCCCTGAAGGTTGCAAGGGAAAAAATACGTACAGTGAGAAAAAGAACATTACATAACTGTTATGAAATGCAACATTAGCAGCAAAGAAAAAACTGTTAAAAGAGAGTGCTGACAGAAAGTAGTGTCTTCTAAATTTAATTTCAGTGCTAGATTAACCAGTTGTTTTCAGTTAATAAACATGTGGTGAAAATTATATTTCCTGTATGATATTAATTGTTTGTCTATTACTTTTAATCATATTACCCATAGACCTACCTTTCCACCAGATTGACATACAGTTTATGGTAATAAGTTTCTTGAATTTTTTGAAATAATCATTTAACCTTCTCTTTTCATTTTTACTGGTGCAGAAGAAATGCCACTAATAATTTTGTTTTATTGTACTGTCTTTTAACAGCCTCCATGATACATTATAGGCCAGCACAGGCATAGATCATTTTCAGCAATGCCAAGAGGATCTGACACAAAGAAAGATTGCAGACAGGAAATGGTGTGTTAGTTTTATTAAAATACATAGAAAACTACTTTGTGTGTTTAAATATTTGCTAGATTGCACAATGTGTAACAGCACATAGAAAGCAGATTTTATTATATAGTATCTTAAAATATTAATAAAAATTAAAGAGTATCTTGAAACAGGTCAGCTTTAGCATTAAGGAGATAAACTGTTGTAATGTTGACTCAAGTAAAGTTTTCAGCAGCAGGATGAAACAAAAACACATATGTAAACATTAAAGGATACATTTAACTCCGAAAATCATTTTGAGGTTGTGCAAATCCTTGTCACAGGCTTACTCACTTGCAAGTGAAGGTATTTATTAATATCATTTACAATCAATGAGATGCAAGTGAGTCATAAATTGATAAAGGTGTAAAGTACACAGTTCGTGTTACAAATTATACTGTGGTAAAGTCTTTTCTACAGCTGAGTGATGTAATTGCACTCATTACTGTACAGTGGATAAAACTGTGACTTGGGTCTCTGCTACATTGTCTGCTTCTGAACATTTGTGTTTCATATCTGCTTTTTTTATAAAGAGAGAATGGGGCCCCAGTAGTCAACATAATCAATTTTATAATTTTGTTCATTGTTTTTGCAGTTTCCAACTCGTTTCCTTGCATTTTGGCCTGTACATTGTATGTCACACATTGCCAGCACAGCCAACAGAGATCATATTTGCATTACAACAGGTAACAAATTCCACAAACACATCACCACCTAACCAACCAACCCTTTGGACTATTCAGTTTACAGAAGTCGCTACGTGACAAGATCTCTGAACTATTTTAGTTCAACGCATACATGTACTTCTGATGTATTGTTAATTTTATAATATTACTTTAGTATATTTTAAATAAATTTATAATTCATTTTCTTCACCAACTTTATAATATTTGCTTTATAGACACAACTAAAATATACATAATATGTATATAAAATATTTTACTATACATATATGTATATATATATATCATCTTGCGAATGTTCATATGAGGTGATTAGCCCTGTATCACCCAGAACTGCTGTAGAGTAATTGCTCCATTGTGCATTAGTTTGGTGTATCTCTGTTTTCAAAACAAGGCTACCTCAGGGCCTCTAAACATGGGCTGAAAGAGTTGCATTGCAATTGAATGATTCATTGCAGATTTAGTAAAAATTGTAAAAGCTAAATATATAATGAATTTCGCTAAAGTAGCCACCCATGTTCCTGCCAGATTCATTCCTACTGTGCAGGCAGAGTTTTGATGGGTCGTGTAAGTGAGCTCATGTTATTGGTATTGGAGCAAATCTGAGGGCTCATTGTCTTTGTTGGCAAACTGCTTGAGTGTCCCATGGACTCTTCCGCTGCACGAAGAAGTAAAGTGTAGTTGATAGCAACTTCCTCAACTTTCCTCAACAGCTGTAGCCTTTGGGCGTCTGAGCGTACTCCTCTGACCAGTTTGATGAAGGTCTGAGTTAGTTCACATAACACCTGGAAGCTATCTGAAACAACAGCAAGCATTCGTGTTGGGCTTTTTTCAACACTTGCCACTCGTCGACATGATGCCCTGAACTCTTTGAACCGCACTGCCAGTTCCTGTTTGTACTCTGCAATCCGTGAAGACTGAAGGCGAGCTTCGCCGTCAGCCTGTGGGCTGTTAGCACACTGTCGAAGGATAGCTAGCAACTCATTAGCATCCAGCTGAGCATTTAGAAAACCATCAGGTAAACTGAAACTTTTCCCTTGCAGAGCCTGTACACGTGCAAGGCTCCCTTCCAGTGTGCCACAGGTTCTTAGGTCAATATCTTGTGTCTGTGGTTCCTCTTCCTCTTCCTCTTCTTCCTCTTCTTCCCCACTGCAGTCCTCTGCATTTAAGACCTGGAGTGTTTTGCTTACAACAGGAAATGTGCACGAGTCCATCTCCATTCCTGGAAGGACCTGTAGTGGTATGGAATATGACAGTTCATCTTTCTCACTGCTTTCATCTGCGGCTTCACACTTCCTATAACAGAAACAAAATGAGCAGCATTTGTCTTTGTCATCACTATCTTCACTGGGCAATGTGAGCAAAACTTCCCCAGTTCCTTCTTTAGTATCACGTAGCAGTTCCTCTCCTTGAATGAAAAAGACACCCCTTTTCCCTTTACTGTCTGCCTGATGAGACTGAGTGTGAATTGGCTCTATAGGAGTGGGAAGCCTTAATCCTGTGGCCCTCACTCTTTCCATTTCTTTCTCCAGACTTTTGGGTTTTGGTTTCACCTCAGCATACACAGGTGTGTTCGAACTATTGTCTAGCTCTCCAATGCTGTATCGTCTCTGAAGCTTTTTGTATTGTGGAGCTCCTATGCAGTCAGTTCGAGAAGTACAGGTGGGCAAGCAAGAGCTTTGGTCTCCCCTTGGCTCTCTTGACTCAAGACTGGTAGATCGTATTCTTGTGGTTTTGATCTCTAAAGTTTGAGGTCTCCTTGTAGCACCTTGGGTATGGGGAGTTTTGGAAACAGCTGGAGGGGTCTTTGAGATATTTCTCTCTCTGCCTCGATTTTTTGTCTCTGTGGTGGTGTCAACTGGTGTGTCAGGTAGTCGCATACCCCTGACAATTCGTTTACAGTCACAACTGCGTCGTTGCTCCCTGGATATTCCTGGAGCTTTAAGAACAGGACTGGTACGGAGTTGGCAGGCGCAAGGAGTGCCTGATGGCACAGGAGAGGATCCTTGGGGTATATATTCTCCTTGTGATGACTTGGGCTTCAGCAATTCCTCTAAAAACTCTAGCTCATACTGCCGAACTTTTTGCAACTGTGCTCTTCGTTCATCTGTCTCTTTTTTCATTCTTGCAGGAAATGTTGCTGAAAGAAGGTTCCTAAAGCTCAAAAAAGGAGCATTGCGCTGTGACTTCTTGTCACTGCCCTGCTTCTTTGAGTCTCTAGCTGGAAGAGTGGAGACTTTTTCCACATTGGGACTTGGTGTTGTCAGATCATCTAAAATAGGTAAGAATTTTACAGTGGATTTCTGATTTTGTGATTCTGAGTGAGATTTTACCTGGGCACCCTCAGTCTTGTTTTCAGATGTTTCCTTCCTTTCTACCTTTACAGGCATATGAGGGGATAACTTACTTTGTATTTGAGGGCTTGCCTTTGCCAAAGTAGGATCAGCTCCTACTCTTGTTGCATTTTCTTTATTATTTGCCAGTTGGAGGCCTTTGGCTCGAAGACGCTCATCATCTGTGGGGGAGGACGACTGAAACACTATCATCTTTTGGACCTGTGGGTCTTTTAGCCTTAGTTGAGGTGTGGGTTCCTGTTTAACAGGGCATGTACAGAAAAGGTCATCCACTGGCAGAAGTTCTGCAGAGCTTGAAGGCTTCATGGTCTCACTGGAGGCAGTCTTGGCTTCTTGGCACATATTAGTGGAGGAGATCTTGACAGAAACACTTGTGTCCACAGGCAAAATTTTAGGTAAGGCTTTGTGTATTGGGTCTATAGCAAGAGGTGCTGCTGTTTTAATCTTCACACCATCAGACAGATTTTGAGATTGGGTTATTTCTGAAGAGTTTGATATGGTCTGATCAGCATTGACTTGAGTTGTCAGTGGTGGATTAACTTTTTTAGGTTCTTCTGATTTCTTAGAATCTGGCTCAATTGTGTTTGCTTTGACAGATTCTGATATTGCTTTTAATTCTACTTTCTGTTCAGTCTGAGAAGTGTCTTGAGTGCCACTTTGTTCTGTCACAACCCTAAGTATTGCTGAATCTTGGCCAGGGCTTACTTTAAAGGGAACAGTCTTACTCAGGATTACTTGCTTGGGTGGGCAACCAGCACGAATCTGACCCACAGTAAAAGCCCCAGTCCCTATGGTCTTTGCAGTGCAGCCAGGGATTGCCATGGGGAAGTCACGACGGCAGAGAATACGCTCCTTGTTGATATGGTGAGCTAGGAGATATGCCTGGTTCTGGTTTTGCTTCATTGCTGACACCATCTCAGAAACATCTGTCAATTCAGAGGAGTTGGTCTCATGACCTGAATCCAGTGATGACTCAGGTGTAATGGCAGCTAAAACAATCAACCCTGAGGACGACACCAACAAAGCACACAATTAGTATAATCAAAGAACAAATATGTGCACATAAGTATATGGATGTGGGTCACAAATGGAATAAATGATTGAAGTAACTATCTTCGACCAGTTATTCTACACTAAATTTTAATGCCTGCACAAAAAAAAGGCCTTGTGCGGGATTTTTTTTAATAGGATAAGCATTACTGTTTTGCATGCAGATTAAATGTTTTGTTTAATTTGGAAAAATTGTAGCTTTGCTACTCACAAAAAATAATCCTGATAAATAATCTTAAACATGTTTTCTTTCTTTTGGTCTCATTGTGACATACAATGTTTGATTAATATCTTCTTTGTTTATATAAAGCTTATATTTTAGTAAAAATACTCAGCAATATTTTGAGTTTTAGCTATAATTTTGGAGTAGAAAACATAGATAACTACAAATGCTCTATGCATATAGAAACAGTACATCAGTAATACCATGCATTGTTAATTTGGTATCTGTCTGATCAGGAAAATGATGCTGTAAGTAAAATGTGAGCAGTAGTATGACTGAGGCTGTTGACCTGCAGTCTGTGTTGGTTGTTGAGGATGATGCGGGTAGTCTTCTGAGGCTGCCAAAGCCTCAAGCGCCTGTAAGGTGGACACCAGAGCATCATCAAGCTCCTGGGCATGGTCTCGAACTGTTCTTGTGGCCACATTATCAATCAGTGTCACAGGCACATCTTCTTTAGCTTGTGTATGCTTTCCTGTAGCAATCTCAATATTAATGCTAGTTCGGGCCTTCTTTGCTCTTTTTGGATCATCCTCGTCAGAACTGTTATCCCTGAAGCCAGGTGGTGGGGCAGCAATGGCAGGCGGCGGTGGTTGCAACTTTTCACCTCCACCATCTGCCTCCTCCTCTTCTTCAATGCCAGGAGGTGGGAGGGCCATGAGGTCTACTGCCCCAACATCTCGAGAGGCACAAGCACTGGAGCAATGTCTCCCAGAGCTCCCACTGCTGTTTGCTGCAGTTGAATGACCCTCTGCCTTTAGCCTGGCTTTGCAGGAATCACAGAAGTACCGTGAAGTTTTCTTTGACTGACCCATTGTTTGGGCCCTCACTCGAAATCCTATCTTCTCTACAGCTGGGCTCTCTAAAACCCCAACTATTTCCTCTGTAGTCTCCTGTGTGGGATCTGATTTGGTACGAGGTCGACCAGGTGGCTCATGAGAAATAAAGTTCTCGTTAATGTCGAGCTCGGTCTCTGGGTGCACTTGGAGCTCCTGGAATTGTTGCTGCTCTCTAAGGTGAATGTGACACAAGCCTAGATGTTGAGGTTCTGCAGGAACTACGGGTCTTGAGCTTCCTGACTCTCTGTGGGAACTTTCCCTCTCCTCCCCTCGCCGCCCTCCACTTTGCAATCCAGCTGCACCAGCTCGCGGATGGGGATGGTGGGAACTTCTGTAATCTAAGGATAGAATGGTCAGAGCAGTGGAGAGTTTGAGGTGTGAAGAACTAGTTGGGATAGAGAAGATCCAGATGGATAAGCAAAGGCAACAGCTGGTGGTCAGATGGGGGTTATTTACTTCAGAAATGAATGTTAAAGGCTGAAAATTGTCTGAAGTTGGAGGGTTAGATTCTGATGTAATGCAATGATAAGATGGTAAGAATCTTCTTAGATGTAGACTACAAATTGATGCAGCAGATGGCTGAAGATCTGTTCATGATTGAACGCTAAAGGTTTATCATTACAGCAAAAAGCAGATTTCATGTTACTCTATTTTGGGAAAGCAAAATGGCATTCCAGTCCAATGAGTTAGAATGAAAATGAAAGAAGAGACAGCAGAGGGCGCCATGAGATGGGAAAACCAGGTGGTTATAATGACTTCATTCAGTGAAAAAACAGTGTTCATCAATCTCCATGTAGACTTGACACATAATGCAGATAATTACAGACAGTATCTAATGCAGACCTATAAGTCTATTTTAACAATTTCAACACATTTACATGCTTGATCAATCTTTGCTTAAAATACTTACCGTATATATGTATTTGATAAATATTGCTTGTATAAAACTATTATTATATTTACCTGGCTTGGTGAGCTGAGACTGACCAAAGTTACGGATGTAGATGCTTCGTTTGGGGTCTACAAATAGCTTATAGTAGCCAGAAATGAGGCAAGCAAAGTTACTGGCATCAGGCCATTCCATGAGTAAAACCAGAGGCTGCAAGATTGTAGAAGAGATAGAAATATAGATGGATTATTTTACAGTAGTCTGTTCAAATAAAGTTACAAAGCTATGGTAACTTTATTTGAGCTATGATTCTCAAACTGCAAGCAATCTTTAGCGGCCCTTAGTATTTTGTTTGGTAATTACTTATTGTATAGTTAATCATTAAAATTGCTGAGTAGTTAAAGTACTTTGGTACATTAGAAATATAATACACATAGAAGTGCTATGTAAAAATTGTGAAAATTATATTAAACACAACCAATCGTAAACCAGAATGATTTGCAAAGTGATTTTCTAACTACAACTAGCAGTAAAAGCTAGTTGTAGTTAGCTTTCTGTGTTTCTCTACACTTTGTACTTTAAAAATTGTAGCTACATGTTCACACATGTATTGTATAACGTCCAGTATGCCTTACAAAATTTTTATGAGAATAAATTCTAAAAGAATCAGAAGAGCATCATTTTTCCTGCTGCCATCACTAAATTATAGATTAAATTACATTATTTTAAAAAAAGGTTTGAGGATCCTTTTGTTTCTTCACTAGGAATTGTGACTTCTAGATATCATATATACCTTATTGTTGTTATTTCAAACTTCAAATTTTTGGAGTAAAGGTTACCTTGTTGTATCCTTCATGCACTTCCACCTAGTTGGCTGTTTTGTTAGTTTTATTATTCGGACACAACAATTAGGACCTGCTGTACTACTTTCTTCCAAAAATGTTAGTACAGTACTTGCTGTAAAACATTTCAGAATCTCTGCTCTAGAGCAATTGTTCGTAAACTCTTGTGTTATTACTATGTGAAAACACATTTAAAATAATTAAATTTTTGTGTAGATGCTCACAAGTTACTCTGTATTACCTTGGCCTCATGAATTGATACTTCAACACGAGCTACTCCTTGACTCTCTCTATAAAGCTGGATCTTGGAAATCCTACTGAACTCAGCAAGAACGGTTGTAAGATTGTTTTTGAGATCAATAACATGACTGATTCCATGTCGAGGCCCCACTAGTAGTGTTGTGGCAGACTGCTTTTCGTCCTAAAACAGAGTGCAAAAGATAAAATAACAAGTTGTCACATATTCTGCCATTGGAATACCTCCTTAACATTCTTTATATATTTATATACACACTCTACAGGTCTGAATAAAAGATTTGAAGGCATGAAAATATTTGAAATGAGCAAAGAAGTAATTTGCTTCTATTTTTGAATGCAAATATTCAAACATATATTACCAATCCCACTGTGTGAAAGAGTATTCCACCAAAAGGTGGAAGATCGTTGAGTATTCGTATGTACTGCAACTTTCCCTGGAGTGGAGGAACCTGCCAGCATAGTGATAATTAGAAAAATATGGAGTGAAAATAGCTTCAAAATATCTTTGCGTGTGTAAAAGTATCTGTGCGTGTGTAAAAATATCTGTGTATATTGTGCATTTTTGAGCAGTACAGGAGACTAAGTGATCTGACAAATGACCACTGGGTGGTGGAATGGTTCACTGGCCGGAACCAAGAAGCAAGACGGAGCGTCCTGGTGGTCTGCCCTCTGAAGTACGTAGAAACTGAACCTGCAGGCTTTGCTGTCCGATTATAATGAGACATGGAGTAATTATAAATAATTTCAGATTACGTTTTATATGTCTGGTATTTTGATACTCTGCCCTCCTCATATGTTTCTGTTAGAGGGAGCTAACGTTTATTTGAGCTATGCTACTTTAGCTGATCGCAGCTAAGTCCACGTACTTTTAGTGTCACTAAAATACATGTGTATTTTTAGTGTAACCGGATCTGTGAGTAAATGCAGTTTTGTGTGTGTGTACCAGGTGACTTGGGAGTATTTTTTCAACATTTGTAGGTGTAGGAGAAGGTTTATTTTATTTTTAAGGTTTACAAATTCAGTATTACACATGCACAGATATTTTTACACACGCACAGATACCTTTACACATGCACAGATATTTTGAGACTATTTTCACTCCACAGAAAAAGCTCATCTGTCAAAGTAAAATACTCCTGCTATAAATCCTAAATGCTCTTGGGGGCACTGTTGAGACACCATTCTGGATAATAGACTCTTATGCAACTGGTACATGTACACGGCTGAAGAGCACGCCCAAACGGCTTGCGATCTAGCAGTCATAACCACGTAAACAAAAAACTTTATTTCCTGCCAAGAATCAGTAATGTATTGAGAAATTATGTTGATTGCAATCAAGTGTGTGTCAGCTTGGCATTTTTCAATTTTAAGTAACAGAATTGTTACAATCAATGGGAAAAAGTTTTCTAACAGTCACCTTGTTCCCTGATGGTGGTGGATGTTGGTATGTCTTCAGCAGCTGAGACAAGGATTTACACACATTTTTCTCCTTCACTGTGGGAAGGAGAGTGAGCGGAAGAAAAGGCTCTAGTCCCCACTCTTTCCTGCGACCAAGACAAGAGAGTAAAAACACAGTAGCTTTCAATACACAAAGGAGAACATATTGTACAAGACAGACAGTACATCTAAAAGGACACAAAAAATTTTTTTTTCATTCCACAGGAAGGCACAGTGAGGGCAAGTAACATTCTCCTCAATCCTTAGTTTCATTTTGTAATCTGAAGTCTATTACAAGCACAGCGAATCTGATCTGCTACTGTGGATATGATAGCTCTAACTAATTACTTGCTAAGTTAAGGTTTGGAATAATAAATGGGGAAATTTAGTGAGATGTAATTTCACAAAGCAATGGATTTTGTGATGGATAACTACCTATGGAAAATGGTCCTTGAATAATTAGAACTTTTAATATTTCTTAGAATGAATTATTATTCATTTAGACAGTGAATGAACAGACTTTACTATGGGGCTCATTGATATGCTACACAGAGGCATTAATGGAGTTGTTTTGAAGACTTACTCAACATGTTTGAGAGAGATCTTCTGATTAGGCCTTGCAGAGGACACAGTGATGTAGATGTGGAGCGCAGCCAGTCGTAACGTGACGTCAGATTTCCAGTCCATGCTGAAGCGCTCCTTGATGACGTCATTGCGACTCTGTGAGAACATAATGGCATGTTTCAATGGTCTCTTTAGAAATTAGAAACCTCCCCATTCAAACTTGGATTGAAATGTTATAAAGAACTTCTGGATTCCTCTTTACAACTACAAATATTTTTTGAACTCAGTCTGTTGAGGTTTATGAACAGAGTCAAGTGGTAGAAAACTCTCAGCATTTTCTTATTGATAAAAAGACTGTGAGGGATATTAGCACACAGTTGCTGCATATCCTTGATTCAAAACTCGTGTGCCACCACATCCCAAAGGTTTTTAATAATCATACTAAATGGCATTCTTGGTTGTTACTTTGGCTGGTGTCGTCACAGTTCATAGCAAAGACTTCTAAATCTTATACAACTTTATGTTCACTATTTAATCAGAGCAAAGAAAGTAACAGAGTTACTTACTGCAGGTGAAATATTGTCTGGCTACAACCTTTTAACAGAAACCTTTTTTTTTTTTTTTTTTTTAAAGTGAACTGTCCCTGTAATTCATTGCCTTTAAAGTATTTAAAAAAGAGCACACAAAGCCTTATGCACATTCTTATAATGATCCTTTTTTTAAAATCTCTGTCTCCAACATCATTCAAACGTAACACAGGTATACCTAATCCAATAGCAAACTTGAAAAAAGAAACTTAAAAGCTTTGACTCCCACGTGGCACCCACTGCACATCAAAGAGACAACAGTCCAACAGTGCCATGAGACTGTGCTGCTTAAATCCCCCAATAATCCAGCATTTTACCTGTATATAGAGGTACTCAAATGCAGCAGGGTCTCTTCTTAACAGGTCTGCAGGGTCCTTGGGGAAGAAGCACACACGGAACAGACACTTCATCCCCTGGAAATAGGTTCTGTGCACCACCTGGGGAAACAGGGCTCCATCAGCTAGATAACAGCAACGTCTTTAGTCACATAACACTGGATCATATTTTTCTAAGTGGGCCTGATTTCTGAATGCAGTGTTTATCTTTGCAAGGTCACAGTGAGGTATTTCTGTGCTAGGTTTCTAATAAATCACTCAGCTGTACAGGAAAGTAAAGTCATGAATTAAACAGTGAAAGACACAAAGGAGTCCATATTTGTGAAGGGGTAGAAAAGACCTTCTTGTAATTTTTTTTTTTTATAAAATAAAAATCTTAAATTCCTCCATAAGTCAATACTTTGTGAAACACATTTGCTGTACCCTAACAAGTTTTCTTCCAGTATCATCCTGTATTTCGATCAATTTGTCTTCCTTTAAACTCTGTCCAGTCTTCTTGTGATTGCCTAAGATACCCATCCCAGAGGTGATGGATAATGGGTGACAGTGGCTCAGTGGGTTGCCAGTCCAATTCTCTGCTCTGTCTGCCTCAGTCATTGTGGTCTTTGCATCAACGACTGACTGGTTGGTGGTGGTTAGAAAGCCTGGTGACACTAAATGAATAGCAGCCTCAGGCCAGGACAGCTGTGGCTACAGAATAGTTTGCCACCATCACTGTGTGAATGGGTGAATGACTGACTGCAGTGTAAAGTAGTTGGGAGTCCTTGGACTTGACAAAGCATCCTACATTTACCATAAAGCTGCCACCACAATGCTTCACAGTGAAAATGGTGCTTTATTATTATTTTTGATCACATAGAAAAGAAAGACAGACTATAGTTATTCTTGTTACTTTTCTTTTTTTCTTTTATCTTATTTTATTATTAGTTTCTCTGGGTGCTTGTCTGTATGACCCGTTTGGCTTGTGAATTCTGTGCAGCAATTATGATTGAGTGTCTCCTGTTGCTTTTGCCAATGCCTTCAAGCTGCTTGGTTCAAACTGTTTTTGCACACATCTGGCCAGTCCAGATTACTGGAATCTTACATGTGTCAGTGGCTGATTCTCCTGCAGCAGATGCAACCTCTGATTCTGGTCCAGCCCACCTGCC
The DNA here is from genome assembly GCA_903066825.1 of Alfaro cultratus. Lineage (NCBI taxonomy): Eukaryota > Metazoa > Chordata > Actinopteri > Cyprinodontiformes > Poeciliidae > Alfaro > Alfaro cultratus. Next base: position 46,351 of record CAEFZX010030924.1, on the reverse strand, counting down.
TCCAGCACCAAAGCAAAGTGCTCAATGTAGCGCAATGAGAGGCGGTCCTGCAGGGAGGAGATCACATCCTGGAAGGAAACAGATGGAAGCAGAATGCATTTTCAAGAGGAAATCACATTTACACCACAACAGAAATGAATTGATCCATGGGAACCATTTTCACCTGAAATCCTTCCACGTTCACTGCAATTTCAGCTGCAGTTTGTCAAACTGATATCCCTTCAAGGAGCGTTTACTGTCTTATCTCTTTATTCTGTTATGCATTTTTGCTTTGAGCAATAGAAAGCTTTCATGAAATTTCATTATTCTACATTGTGAGCAGATGTATTTCAAGGAAATAATGTTCAAAGCAAAAATTTTGCTCTTTTCTGCAGATCAGTATCTGTGAATGATGCAGAGATTTTCTCAGAGAGCACTATCTAATAGAAAACTCGGTGCTTATCATATCTGGGGAGGAATTGCCTCAGGTATCTAATAGAAAACTCTGTGCTTATCGTATCTGGAAGTGGGCTTTGCCTGAAGATAGAGTTTTTGAACTTGTGTGTGCTCGCCATATTTAAGTCAAATTGACTGTGAAAAGGATTTTATAATTGTGTTTTGTCACTGTAATCTGCCTGTGAACATCAATATGGAGCCTCATTAAGAGCAAAAGAAAGGCTGCGTTAGAACAGGTTTCTTTTGAAATACAAGGATTTTTAAAGGAATTGACAAGCTTGGTTTGTTTTAAACGATGCAAAAAACCCCAACAGACAATCAAGTGAAAGTCTCACAAGTTGTCGAGACCTTAAAATGGGCAGACAACTAGTTTTCCTGCAGTGCCACTGATTCAATCTGTGGCAGCGCAATATTGATCTGAGTTTTTTTTTTATTATGCCGAAGTTCCATTTAATTAGACTGACAGGAGAGCGCATCATCCATCTTTCCTTAAAAGTGCCCCTTTGTGTCTCCCCCATACTTAATGAGCATGGCGAGGGATATGTGGAATCTAATAGAGCGCATTTAATAAGTCTAATACAAGATGTCAGGTTCGTGTTAGAGCCTGAAACAGAAATAAGTATGACCTCTGGCTTACAAAAATAATGTCCCAATTCCCAACCTTAATGTTAATATTTGTATTTTATGTTATAGAAAATGATAGGATGAAGAAAGTTGTTTTAATTGGCTTTTTTAAAAACAATTAAACAGTTTGTAATTGACAGGACTCAAGAATGAGAAAAATTCCCAATATTGTATTTAATGACAGCTTGCATAGAAATTGCAAGGTAGATGCTGATGGATTATATTTCACAGTACTCTATATCTATGCAAATTCATTTATGATATAAAAGTATAAATAAATAAATAAATAATTATATCAGGCTGCTTGGTAAAACCACAGTAATCGATTTACTGTGTCAAAATGAGTGATGTCGCTGGAGGCTGTAAATGAAACCTTGGTGTACAGCTTCTCTTATGCTTTCATTCATATTTTTGCTACCCTCCTTAATCTTCATCTCCTTACACAGATGCTCCATCAGATTTATTACTAAACTTTGACAAAATGCAAGTTGGAAAGAGCATGTTGGTAGAAATTGCTTTGCATCTATCCCCCAGGGGTACGAATGATTTTTGTCTAATCTGTATAGATCCCCTCTCAAGCCTGTTTCCGTCTAAATGGCACCTAAAACCAAGAAAGCGTTTAAAACAAAATGCTTTTTGTGTTTTCATATAATTCAAAATGTGATTCAAACAATTGTTCAGTGTAGAATAATCCTGATCAAGTCTGAGAGGTCAAAATATATCACCTTTTACACTACGGGTTGTCAAATGCAGTCTTGACTCCCTAAAAAACATCATTATTATTGCATTTAGTCATCTTTGGTGTGCAGCAGTTTATACTTACAGAGGGCCACCCATTACTATCGGCTGGACATGCAATAGGTAATGTTTTCAATATGGAACTCATATATATATATATAAATATATATATATATATATATATATATATATTTATATTGATATTTTTATTACTGATATTTTTATTTATTTTTGTTACTTATGCCACTCTGTGAAAAATAATCATATCAACCATATCAAAGACCACCACAAAATAGTCAATGAAAAAAGTGAACTGAATGAAATCGAAGACCCTCTTTTTCTGAAATATGTCACTGTATACATATAATGTCAATTAAAGTTTTGCTATTATAAAACTATTACCTGGAATTCTTTGTCACAGCAATTCGGCAGCCTTCATACGTACCCTGACAGTAGTGCGGCTGTCAAACGTAAAAGATTTAATCTGTCCATTCTCCAAGAACACCTTCAACACATTTGGTATGAGCAGCAAGGAGTCGTCCTTAAGCATTGTCTGAAAGAAAGATCGAAGGAGAAAAATGGGTTGTTTAGATTAAAGAAGACTTTGGTAATAAGTTAAAAAGGTGATTGGGAATGAACGTAATCAAATGTAATGGTTGGTTGGCATCAGACGGTGGGAATCAATGGAAAGCAGAGGAAATAAGATGCCTCAAGTAAACAAGGAAGAGATCTTTTAACTTACCTGACTGAGAAGGAGCAAAGCTGCGCCTTAAGACAGCTATCTTATGCATTGTATTATGATCAAAGAAGGGATTATTCATTTTCTCCGGCTTACACATCTAATATTTATACCATGTAAAGAAAATTGGATGGAGTAGAGTCATAAATGAGGGGCTAAATTCAACCTCGCTGCCTTTACTCGGAGCACTCCGACAGAGATCAGATCTGATATGCAGTGCAGTTTTTCTTAACTTGGATAAGATGAAAAAGGAACTCTCCTCTTAATGTCAACTTATTTTACCTTATGCAAAAGAATTACAAAGAAAATGACTCTGTTCTCAAAATGTAGTTAGATTTATGATTAGGAAAAAAATGGAAACCAAAGGTAATAAAACAAAGCAGAGATTTTTCATGACATGCAAGAGAGAGTCTTAAACCCAGCATGAAAGCCTTCGCAAGTTTTCGCAAAGATCGCAGAATTTCTCTTAACATTTAATCTATTTCTTATTTTCTATGACTTTCTTTTATCCTAAAGGTGAGACATAGGAGACACCTGGGGAGCTCTTGATCATCAAAGAGTAGTTGTAATGTAAGAGCATGTCTCAAACGGAAAGCTCTCAAAAGGCTGTTGTTCTGTGCAGAGAGTGAACTGATTTTTCTCGTTACAGCTACGGTGCACTGGTGAAAACATTAAAACCAGCTCCATCACTTCCCTTTACAAACTCCATCCTCCATATCTGTTCAAAAAAACTGTTAATTGTCTTAATAGCTTGGTTCCCATGCTAATTAGCTTGGTTCCCATGCTGGCCCTGTCAGGCCAGAACAGATGTTAAAGTCAGGTGTAATGAAAAAGCTAAACAGAAGTGGCTCCACAAGAGTCTGTTGCTGCTTTATTTAAAGAATCGTGACTTTGTGGGTGTGATGAGCAATACTGCTGTCTTTGTTCTTCCACCAGTTTCAACTAAAAAAGTCCAAAAATAATTTATCCTTTCATGTTTGCTCCTTTGTTAAATTGATGATGCTTGACATCTTTGTGAACTTTACAGCATTAATGTTATTTATACATCATTACTGTAAACTTCTTTGGTTGGAAGGTGTGAGCGTTTAGTAAGGAACAACGTTATTTCTCTGCGCAAATGATTACAACGCTGATGATTACGATAAAGCTGCTGTCACGTAGCTTTTTTCCTGTATTAAAAACATTTATTTTGTGGGTTTTAAACTTGAAGTACTGAAAGCTGCACATATTCCTGCACCCCTGAAATACAAGACAGATAGGCAATAGTGCGATAGGGGTATTTGGAGAGAGACTAGTTTATCACACAAGTTCTCTGTGCAGTGAGGAACATACAGAACGTACAGAAAGAGAGAAAAAGGAGGAATAAATTGAGCCATATTTACTTCAAATGAAAAGCCAATAGCAATCATAGAGGGTTTCCTGATGTTCCTACTTTCTAACACCTAAATTGCAACCTTGACTTGCCTTGCTGGTTGATTTCACAACCACTCACTTTCTGAAACATGTGAGTAAAAAAAATCACATATTGGCCTTATTAGGAAGAATCTGCAAGTGTTGGCCAGGGTGCCTGCACATTTCAGCAAGTTAAATTTAAAACTTAGAATAAATGTACAAAATAACTCAAGCAAGTTACTGTAATAATTTGCTAACCTAATTTGCTTCATTAAACTTAGTCGTAGTGTAGGAAAGTTAGATACTTTGTCCACTGAAGTTGGAGTTTTTTAGCTCCGGTGTTCTTTTCCATCTATACCTAAGTTCAATGTTAGAGTAAATAAAGTTGAATTATTTATTAATTGATTTTGGCCAACCAACTTTTTTCATCATAAAGGAGTTGGTCATAAATAACAAAAGAGAATGTATTAATTTTCTACCTCCCAATAAGCTATAAAAGACAGTTTTATTGGAGGGAAGACATTTTAAATAATTTACTAGACAGCTAAATGTTTTGCTTAAAATTTCTTACTAAAGGGGGCCTAGTGCCTTACATTACAACTTTTCTCTGGGCAGCTACCCAAAAAAATGTCACAGGAAGTGTGTTTGGGTCAGCAACACACTTGCTCTTACTGTCCCTATTAGTGTAATCCTTCCATCTACCATTTATAAGCTAGGAGCTCCCAGCACATTATCAGAACCAAAGACTTTTGGATGATAGGCGAAACATCCCGTTGCTTTCAGTTTAAGCACTTAGGATCGTCATCATGTCCTTCATAACTGAAAAGCTGGAGCATTTTTCTTTTTGTGGCTGTTTTCAAACAACTAACAAAAGAGTCACAAGTCGCACTTGAGAGAAGCCAAATCTGTCAAAAAAAAAAGCAATTTATTTAGTGTCAAAAAGGTTGACCAAACTTCCCGTCTCTGCCCGATGCACTCACATAAAATAGAGATAGAAGAGAGAGATGGTTTTGCTCTTTTTTATGTCTCCTGCTAAAAAATAAAAGCCTGTAAAGAAGGGGATGAAAGGTTAACAGCAATTATTTTAATGCGGCTAAAACTTACTGAGTCCGGGTCGCTGATCGACACTTGCTCTGAAAAGCGCACTTTAGGAGGGTTGGTTCGCAGGCGGGCCTTTTTGGCTGCACTTATGAAGGCAGACTTAGGTGACTAAAAACACAAGGAGAGTGATGGTTACTCTGTGAAGCATCGCTGATTGATGTACGACTTACAAGTGAGTCATGACTTGCACTAAAAAGACATGCATTAAGGAACTGGCAATAAATTGGGCGTAAAGTTGCAGCTGCAAGATTTAAATGCAAACTTCATCCACAAAAAAAGTTTCTTTATTTGAGATTTGTCTAACCTTTAGAATTTTATGTAGACATATCATAGACATAACTCTAGTCTCCAAATGATAAAATGCTTTATTTTAATGTTTGTTTTTTATCTTTATGCAACAAACAACATAAAATCTTCTGGTGGTTCTTAGCAAGATGAATTGTACATTTCTATTGTTTCTGCAGGGAATGATGCAGCCACATAAAATTCTTGTTTATTAAAGTCTCATGTGGCTGTTTATGTCCCCACTTGGAGTTGTTGTGCAGGGTTACCAGGAAAAGAAATTACTCCATTGTACGGAGCAAGGTCATGAATACTAATGTACGTCCTCACTCTGCACCACTGGAACAGAACACTGCACTTTGTTTAGCCGCACGATTCAAATGGAAAGTGAAAAGAGCTGCGACTGACGAGGACAAGGAGGAATCTTTAGGGAGGAGAGGATGAAAGGGAGAGCACCCCATTGTATTACCTGATGGGGCTGCAGCACAGTGAGAACTATGGTGTCTTTGCAGCGTCTGTTGAGAGACAGCAGAAAGTAGAGGGGGTTAGATAATGCCACACGGAGTGCAGCACTGAAAGAACAGTTTTTATTTGCTGCTTTGTTGCTGTTCCTTGGCTGCAAAAGGACTGAGTCATCCACAGGTTTGTTGTTCATGCTGTAAGAAACTGTTTCTTCTTTTGAGTCCATCCTCTTTACCCAAGTCTTTAGATTTTTGTTCCCATTTGCCATTGTTGCTAGTCCCCTGACTTTAAGACCCTCTTCCTCCTCCCGCCCTCCCTCCTGGGACAGTAAAGGATGTTACCTTACAAGGTCTATGACTCTCTCTCGTGGCGCGTCGCTCACCGTCTCTTCGTTTATGGCCAAGATCTGGTCTCCAGGGAGAAGTTTTCCAAAGGAGGGGCCGTCTATTGACAAAAGACATACAGTCAAATTTGTAGTCTCATCTGATGAAATCCCTCTTGTTTACATCCGGTATCCCTTTTTTCCAAACATACATGTTGACTAACCGGCAGAGACGGAGCGAACGATGACAGGCCGCTGGCTGCCTGCTATGAAGCCGAAGCCTTGAGTAGGTTGGCGCTTGATGGTAACCTGTCGAGCTGAAGGAGGACTCAGGGTGCCACTGTCCATACCATCGTGGCTCTCCTCTAACATGTCAGTGCTGTGGAGTAAATGCAAATTCAGAAATTCAGAATTTGCAAATTCAGGCTCATTTTTTGACAAATATTGAACACATGGTGTCACTTTGCAATCCTAAACTGGGATGCATTTTGTTGGGACATTATGTGCACATTAAAAAGTGTGGCAATCAGCATTTCTGAGTCAACACCTTGCGAATAATCTTTTACTGCAAATACAGATGCCAGTCTTTTGGATAATGTCAACACCAGCTTTGTACACTTAGAGACTTCTGGCTCAGCTCAGTCTGACTGTATGGAGGGTGTCTGTGAACATATATTTTCACAGTCATGTTGACTGCGCCATATCTGTATGGGTATGCGTTGATCTAAATTATTCCATTGTATCTCTGGCTACATGTTTAGAGTAGTTATCTTGCTGAATGGCGAACCTCTAACCCAGTTTAAAGTCTTAAGCAGCCTCCAGCAACTTTTGTTACTGGATTGGTCTGTACTTATCTCTAACAACTTTCACAACAGTTTTCTGGCTAAAGAAAAAATAAATCAACACAACATGATGCTGCCGCCACCTCGTTTCATCGTGTATTCAGTTTGATATAGTTTGCAAAACGCAATATATGACTTTTCATGTTGGCCAAAACATTTCATACTGGTTTCAACCACATGTTTGCCACATGCTGGCTGTGCACTGTTCAAGACAAACTGCAAATTGGACTTTATGCTTTTTCTTCAGCACGGATATTTTTGTCCTTCACTTCTTGTGTAGTCTGACTAATAGGTGTCGCATCAACAGATTCTTCCACCAAATCTGTTTTGCTTGGACCCTAAACCCACTTTAAATTTCATGACAGATGAATCTTATGGTTGAAAATTGTGAAAGTGAAAATGTGAGCGGTTTCAGGAAGCATCACTATTTAAAAAACACTACCACCGAACACTACACTGAACAGGAATAAAACAATCCCATGCTGATTTATTGATAGGCTGCTTGTAAACAATCTCCACCTTTCACATGTGTTCGTGTGTCCATCCTGGACCTTGGCCATTCCCTGAGAGGAGGGAGCAACATGGGACGGGGTCGCGCTGCAAAGGCTGGTCTCTGTGTCGCAATCATTCACCTGTTTAACAGGAAGAAAACAGAAACAAAAACAAGCAGGTGAGACGTTCTGTTTTCTCACTCGCAACCAATCTGCCTCGTAAAGTTTTTCCACATAAAACAAACTGAAGTAAAATAAAAACAGAGTCAAGGATGTTGAAAAATATTTGCCTTAGGTATCTGGCAGCAAAACCCGCAATTATGAGGAACCAGCAGCACACAGAGGATGTAACACATTAAGGGCTCGGAATCTGACAGTTTCTGCCTGCGTGGACCGCACAAATGCTGCGAACCACACATGCTCTTTTACAGATGCCTGCGTGGGTGGCCGTGAAAGCAAGGCTACTGAAAAAGAGTGAGTGTGTGTTTGGGGCAGAAAAAAAAAAATGGAAATCATTGTGTGAGGGAGAGCAAAACCAGATATTTATGCCCATATCTGCGATGATTGCTGACTCAAGATGAGACGCGGATTGTGCTGTTAATGGTGCAGATGGGCTGGAATAGAAAGATGCAGACAAAAGCATGGCTGAACTGCCCGGGATTGTTATGCAGGGACACATTGTTGAGAGCCAGTATCTTTCTGAGTGCCACAGTCAGTGAAAAGGAGAGGGCGAGTCAAAACGTTCAATAGTTTAGATTTATATTCTTCTAGGATGTTGTGCTTGTGCAGGGCTATAGGGGAGCATGGATTATTTACAGCTGCATCATGCATCATTCATTTCTACCTTGTGTCACTGTGTCAGATAAGCTTATTCTACATCAAGAAATGCATTACGTTAAATGCAATTGGTATTTCAAAAATAATCATTTACATTGGGAAAAGTATTTGCACCCTCAACGATTTTATCCGGTTTTTCTTTCCAGTCACACTCACATGTTACATGCCATTAAATAAAACCTATATAACCATTGTAATTTTTTTTAAAGAAAAAATCTGGATATATGGGACAAAATAATACTTCTTTAGAATAAAGAAATCAGTTAAATGGAACATGTCTGACAACAGGAAGAAAGGCACAAAGTCATGCACTGATCAAATGAAATTCAAAATCAGATAAGAAACAAAGTTAATGATGTCTGTCGGTGTCGAAAGGGTTGTAAAGTTATTTATGAAGGGGGATATACATCAGGAATGCTGCAGTGTGTCAAATCCCACCTTTTAACACACGTTAAATGAGGCAGACTACTCAACTCCAGTTTCAGATAGTTCTTTGAGAGCTATTATCCTCAGCTGGAGAAAATGTGAACCAGTGATGAACCTTTTCAAAAGTGGCAGGCCCAAATTTCTCCAAGAGCGCATTAACTAGTCATCCAAGATGTAAGAAAAGAGCTCAGAAACACATCTGATGAACTGCTGGCTTCTCTTGTCTCGGTTAAGGTCATTGCTCATATTTTAACAATAAGAAAGAATCTTGGCAAAATTAGACCCATGGGATACTGTAGCTCTAAGACAAAAACACTTTGAACCAAAAAAAGAACAAAAATGTCCATAAAACATCTTGATCTCAATGATCCACAAGACTTTTAGTAAGGCATTCTGTGGACTGACAAAAGAAAATTCAAACTTCTTGTTATGGTATCTTGTTTTAAAACTAGCACACAACTTCATTCAAAGGCGCTCATGATGACAGTGGTGAGGTGGTGGTGTTATTGTCTAACCCATAACGTTTTGCCAGTTATGTATCTGTACCATATGCCACAATTGATGAAATCATGAATTTTGCTTCTTGACAGAAAATCCTGAAGGACAATGACTGACAGCCACTTTGTTGTCTTTGGCTCAAGAGCAAGTTGGTTTTGCATTGAGACAGTATTGTATTCTTATGCACAGCAAGTTCATCTCTGAATGGCTTAAAAAGCAAACTGAAAGTTTTGGAGTGGCCTAGACAAAGTTCAGTATTGAATATCATTGAGATGCTGTGGCAAAACTTTAAAAATGTTGTGCTTTGATGGGAGCAAAAATGATAAATGGTTATTGTAAATGCCACTGGTCTGGAATGGGTGGGAGGTGATTACTTTTTCACATTAAGCTAGATTAGCTGGGATTGTTTTTTTCTTGTAATAAACACAAAAAACATCTAAAAACTGCATTTTTTATTGCCTTTGATAGGTTTTGAATGCTACAAAAAAAAAATATTTAATGATCTGAAACATGTGAGGGTGACAAACAAATCCCAGAAGAAATCTGTAAAAAGGGAAATATGTTTTAACCAGTCTGTTTATAAAATATTAATTTCAAAGAATCTTTCAGTATTCAGAGTTCGTGTCTTTTTCACTGCCCTGCTATAGACATATCAAAGGTGCACAGCGGAGATCAAAGATCCTACTCTTGCTTGTTCTGCCTCTAAAAAGGAATTGTGTCGTTTTGATACTTCCAATTTATTCTGGCGGAGCTGATGTTTCCCATTCATCCTTCCGCTCTCTTCTAATGTCATTTTCTTTCCACCATCTGTTACTGGAAGCAAACCCACCCTGTAAATCTTCCCTCCGACTGGCGGTTTGTGAGGGACGTGCAATGATTGCAGAGGGTTAAGTCAGAAACACCTTCAGAGCCTGATTTGTAATTTCAGTGATGAGAAGATGACCTTGTAGCGAGTAAGGAACACACTGGAACTAAAATAAAGCTGAAATGGTGCTCTGCCACCAACCTGATTGTTATCCAAAAATATGTTTCACTCCTCCCCCTTTTCCGTCTTCTCCCTGTTTACTGTCCTGGGGCTTTTTGGATGGAACTCAGAGTTGGCAGCTTTAAATTCCTATCACAAGTTTTGGGGATTAGTTTCAGCATCCAGAACGAGTGGAGTGGTAGGACCTAACAGATGGGAGGATGATAAAGGCGGCCAACGGCCACCGCAGCTTACATGTCTGCAAAGATAAACAGTTACTCAGCAGAGGGAGCAACCTTTCGCTAAATGAAGACACAGGGGAATTCTGTCAAGAAACGATCCCCAAGGACATTGGCAGGCCTTCCGTTGCTATGGCTACAGCTTTACTACGCTCGCTGAAGCTGGTTGACGGAGCGTTAGTGGGTGGACGGCAATAGGGATGCAGTGGCTGTAAGGAAGAAAGCTAACCAGACACTCTGATTGCTGTGCAGCAACCATGGACAGATGCCAGCATTTCCTCAGGCACTGGAGGTCAGAGCCTCGCATACCTGCTCTGCTCTGTTCAGGCGTCAGGGTTTGCAGCAGCTCGCCGCCCCTCAGGTGTGGAAAACCGACCTTTCTCTTATTAACCCTGTGGGCCTGAACTCAAACATGTTTCTTGTTGACTCCGTAACAAGGGTTGCTGCATTTTCATTCAGCATGTATGTTCCCCAGGGAAATTTTAATTAATCTTAAGGTCTTTGCATTTGGCATTTTTTATTATGAACATAATCCTCAGTGTCTTTTTTGTAGATATAAATTTGCATGGGTACATAAAGTGTCTGTGTAACTGTGAGGAAACAACTACTTCACATAAGATTTGCTTCTTGTTTTATAAACCAATCAAAAGAAAAAATAAATCTAAATTAATTCCAATCACACATTCATACTATTAAACACCCTTTGTTTTGCTCTATTTAAAACAAAGAATTTTAGTTCAATAAATGTTCCACCTGTGGTTATATGCTAGTTACATTAGAGTAAGAAGCAGCAGTGAAAGACCATCAGATTTTCTTTCTTACATAATAAGATATGAGTACATGTTTATTATTTAATTATATTTAAATACTTTTCTTCTACATGGTAGAATTACATATTTGCTGCAAAATGAGTAGGAAACTTTCATAAAAGTGTTCAAATATAAATCTAGTCAATAATAATACCGGCTGTTCTTTGCGAAACAAATGAACTGAGAACCATTGAGTACAAGGTAAAAAAACAAAACAAGCTCTTCTGGTCTAGTCAAAGATTCTGTGTGAATACTGGACACTTGTTAATAGCCAGCTTGTATTTTCTAAGAATTCTTTATTTTTATGTACGTATTTTCAAAAGATTCTGACATTATTGCATCCTACTCTGATAATATTGGAAAACAGAATGCCCTTGATTAAAAGACCTTACCTCACCACAAAAACATGTCAATGCATGCAGAGCAAGACACTTAAAAGATATTGTATGCCAAAAGAAACTTATTATTTTTCTTGATAAAGTTTCCTTTAAAGAAGAAAGTATGGGTCGTAAGTGACCAGCCTAGGCACGCTGGTTGCCAGCCTATTTAAAGCTATTGTAAGTGAGTAAGTCTCCTTCTCAATTGCCCAGTTGCCAGTGCTGGACTACCATTATAAGCTGACTTCAGAATGGCTATTGGCTCCTGTAACGTCGGATGGACAATAAGCACAGGTAAAAGTAAGAAAGCGGATATAGCCTACCTGTGGCACAATAAGAAACTAACATATTAAGGAAAAGTACAGGGTGAACCATCCATCCATCCATCCATCCATCCATCCATCCATCCATCCATCCATCCATCCATCCATCCATCCATCCATCCATCCATTTTCTAACACCCTTGTCCCTAGTGGGATCAGGAGGTGCTGGTGCCTCTCCAGCTAACGTTCCGGGCGAGAGGCGGGGTCACCCTGGACAGGTCGCCAGTCTGTCGCAGACAGGGTGAACCAGAAACACAAAAATAAACAGAACATTTCACAGACATACCCAGAAATGCAAAGGTAACAAATCACTAAAACACAATCTCCAAGTAGATCAAAATTAGGCAACTAAATAAAATTTCAACAAATTGTGGCACATTCAACTTAAAAAAACCCTAAATATCTTGATTTGGGTATTCCGACTGTTTAATATTAATATTAACTGGTTTGAGGTGATATACGTTAGATAAGAAATTTAATATTGATTTAGGCATTTTGAGCTGTGTGAATTTCCAAATGTTTTACTGAATTGTCTGTGATAAATATTACTGAAAAAAACCCTGTTCACTGCAGCCTGTTTTAAGGACGTAAAGTGAGCCACTACTCACCCTGTTGTTTTAGTGTTAGAGTGTGCATTGGACATTTTTGGAGACAGCAAAGGTCCTTCAAGAAAAAGACAATGGTTAGTTTTACTCAGAATTTTACTGATTAAAGTAGTCGTCAAATAAAATCAGAGTTCAAACAACTGGACTGAGATTTATGGCTGCATAAGGCACTGAAACAAATGCTTTCAAAATTAAACTACTCAACAAAATAATTATTTCTGCCTTTCTAGCTTGCAGTAGTTGCTGTGTTTTTGTATGATTGATACAACAGTCACAGATATAAGGAATCTATTTCAGTTCCAGTGAGCATGACACTTCATCATGGCACCTTTAATTATCCAACCACTTTCTTGTTATGCTTGAGGAGTTTCTTTTTTTACTCATTTTACTACAATAATGATTGTTAATTGTTATACCCACTGATTAACTGTGTTTCATAAATGTAAGTGCCAGAATTATAAATTGTAATAATTTGTTGAAGAGATGAAATCACATTCGAAAACTGGGATTTGGGTGGCACTAATTGGAAACTGGGCAGAGCAGTGAATAATTGCATCTTATGGGATCTTTGACTTTGGAATGCAGACAATTGCTCATTACTTATTATTCATTATGTACAGAGAGACTTGGGATCCTCCATGTTAGGTTAGACACTAAGAATTACATTAACTCAATTAGAATGAAGCTAACCAAGCAGATATATTTAATGTTTTATGTTTAGGTCAAACATATATTTTTTTTACTACAGCATCACAGAAAAATCTATCCTCACCCTTGAGTTCAAGCTTCCAACATTTCGTATTAAATGCAGCAAATCCTTGATATTGGAGAAATCCTATTAGTATTACCAAAGAGGCAACACAATAATCTCTCCACTGTACTGTGAAATGAGCCTTCCCAAAAAAAAATAATAATAAAATATCGCTACCTGTTTGGCCTCCAGTAGTTTTACAAATATAAACACAACGTGGGGAAGCTTTGAGCTCCAAGTTTCACTTAGAAATGTGACTTTTTGTTGACATAATTTGAGATTTGTGTCTTAAAGTAATTGGGCTTTGGACTAAAAGACTCAAATGAAAGAATCCACTGGGAGTGAACCATATCCTGCTTTAAATGAAGGCTGACCACGACAGACGCATAAATCCTACAGGAAAGCAAAACCTATTCCTTCTTCAGTCGGAAACGTTATGTTAGACGTAGTCCCATGGGTCCTATCAGATCAAGTTTTCCTGGTGTGTTTTATCCGGACAATTGGATCATTTAAAATCTTTGGCAGTCCTCTGACTAAAATTGGATGCAACTCCCATTGTTTTATCATTTTAATATCCTGTCCTGTCTTCCACCATTACTTCCGTTTTATTCAGTGTGCCAATAAAGAGATTTATAATTTGAGATCAACGACTGCATTACCCTTTTTAAACTCAAAATTATTAAACTTTTCTTTACGTTAAGCCTGCTTTAGATTTTTTCTGATTCATGGGAATAGATTTACAGGGCTATATCCTCTTGATGCTAATGCAGATATCATTGCTTTTCTTTGAAATATAATAATAAATCATGTGAAGATCCAGGTTTCACCCACAGTTTATGTTCTACTTCTCTTCTCCCATCACTAACTTCATTTGTCTCTTTGCACAAATGTCCTTTAAAGATTGAGCCAGATTAAGTGCATTCATCAAGCTCTGCAAACCTTGTTTTACCCTCTTTTTCATACAATACAGCATTAAACCATTGAGCCATGGGTTCCATCAAACCTCTGAAGGTCGACTGATGCATCTGGTGACAAGATGTTAGCAGCAGATGCTTTAAGTCCAAGACATTTTGTGTTATTTTCCTTCTCAAATCATTCCTGAACTATTTTTGCTTTGTGGGAGGGTACATTATCCGACTGAAAGAGGTCTCAGCCATGTATTATTTCCAAGAAAGGGTGTAAAGGATCTGCAACAATGCTTAGGTAGGTGGCTGAACATTGCCCAGAGCATCACACTCCCACGCTGGCCTTGCCTTCATCCTATAGTACATGCCGGTGCCATGTGTTCTCTGGGAAGTAATGATTATACTGCAATCATGCATGAAATCTAAAGGAAAATGTCACTTATGAGACCACAGAATTTTGTTCAGTTTTCTTGGTCCAGGTCTGATGTGTGTGTATTGGTGCACAGGTTATTAAAACAACATAGTCTACAGTTCAAAGAAAAATGAGTAACATTGATGGTTTGTTGTCAGTCATCACAATGGCGAACTACTGAACCTGAAGTGATTTTTCAAGTGTTAACTGTGAGCTGACAAGGAGTGATGAGAAGGTAATAAAAGCTGGAATCAACAACAACTGCAAAGGAGAAGAAAACAAAAAAAAAAAATCTAAAACTATTCCTCATAAATACAGAAAAATAACTAAACATAAAGAATTGATTTTAGCTGCAATTGAAGACTCCGAGAAGAGGCATCCCTCAGGATGATTTTTGTAGATGCCATAACTCATTGAGCATGCTGACGTCTAGTCTTTCTGTTCTGAACTGCAAACATCCTCTCTGTCTTTTTCCTCCCTCCTCAGTGAGTCACTTTGGGGTTTTTTCAGCACATTGATCAAGACAAATGAATGATGAATGACAGCGGACTAACTTTGACATAAACTCTCTCACATTGCTAGGGCATTTGTGATGTGTTTTTGCTGCTCATAATATGAACCGTGAAAACGGTTTATGCAGCTCATAACATGGACAGAACAAAATTATGTATATGCCTACTTCACGCATCAATAATTAAAAACCTACCTCCCTAAGTGTGCATTTGCTATGTTCCGTTATTGTGACAGAGGATTTTTGAGGTGTTCTGTTGCTTGTACTTGCAGATTATGTATAAACGGGCATGCTATGCAGCATAATAAATTAGATCGCTAGGAAAGTAAATCTTAGATGTCTCTTCCATCCACACATGGCTGCTGCTTTCACTTGCCTGGTTTTGACTCGCCCACTGGCTTTGCGCCATAGATCCTCACTTACTGTGCCATTACAAGTATGATTATCCAAACAAATATCCCTCCCCATCATGCAAAAAAATTATATCCAACCTTCACAAATGAACTTTTTGCAGCCCCGCTTAATCTTTGAACTACGAAATGAGATATGAATGTATTTTTAATGTTATAATGCCTGGAAGAATATTGACATTCTTCACATTGTTGCTTTCAAATGTTCTCATCATGCAACCAAAAACTTCAATTCATTTTATTGATTTTTTTTGATAGACCAACCAAAAGGAGCAAATAACTGTGAAGTGAAAGGAAAAAATAATGAATGGTTAAAAAAACAAAACAACAAACAACAACATTTACAAGTAACATCTAAAATATATCTCTTCTTGTTGTATTTAGACCATTGAGTTAATACTTTGTAGAAATATGTTCTGCTGGATTTAGAGGTGCAAATGTTTAGGGCTGTGTCTACCTGCTTTGCAAATCTATTTTAGTCTATTTCCAATTATATTCCAGGGTGATGTACACGTAGGACACAATGATAAATTTTCATTTCTCATGTGACCAGCATCTTCATTCACATGATTGTTGTATTCTCTACATGTGTCATTTTTGTGACTTTCTTACATTTCTTCAAACTTTATCCATGTGCTGTCTGCTGTGTTGGTCTTTATTATGTTGCCTGTTTACAAATTTTCTATAGAAAATCTCTACTTGTATGTAGTGAAACACTACAAACAAGTGGCTTCTGAAGGTCATTGCACTTTATTTAGTGCACCAAATTAAAAAGGGCTAAATATAAATGCAGGAGGCATATTTCAGATTGTTGTCACGAGGTTCTTTTTGTTGTTCCTTCTCACAACACCTGACCTCAACAAAATACATTCAGGTTTGTTGTTGTGTGACAGCCTGGTTACTCACCATTAAATATTATGCACACGTCACACTCACGGCCACGCCCTATTTCCTCTGGGAGCATACATCCTCCGACACAGTGGCAGGAAAGCTCCTTTATTTCCGGTTGAAACGCCCCTTTGAAAGTTTTGAAATCAAGCGCGGCAGTGGAGCGAGAGGGAGTCGTCTGACAGATCATCATGAGTATTAGGACCCCGGGTCTGGGATCACCTGGCAGCACATCTGGCATCCCTTCTGACCAAGTGTCTACTAAAGTGCCGGTACTGTGAGTGAAAAAAACATTTGTTTATATCTGGGGTTGCTAAACTACGGAAGAGGATTAGGGCCACCGAAAAAAACAAAAAAAAATAAAATTCTGACTTTAATCTCAGAATTCTGACTTTAATCTCTGAATTCTTTAAAGTCAGAATTTTTTTTTTATTTTTTTCAGTGGCCCTAATCCTCTTCCGTACTAAACCGTGTGCGTCGGCTAGCATTGTGCTTGTTGTGCGACTGCACCGATTTTTTGTGGATTGCCCGGAAAACATGGAATGGAGTTTTTTTAATGGATTGGACTGGTAAGGAAAAAAAAAAAAACTTGAACTGGATTATTGTCGTTTGGAGCTGAATTTAACTGAACCGAAAAAAGCTGGAGCAACGTCCCGCATTATGTTAAAGAATTGATTATTATTGTTTAATTCGTGTGTGTATGCGTGTAAATACATTTGAGGCTTGTGGGGAAAATGGTGGTTGTTGGGTTTCTTTCATTTAATGTTTAGAGCAATAAGCAGTTCGGTTTCACATCCTTTCTGTGGGTTTTGTGTCCAAAGGTAAACAAATATAACTGAACCTCTTATATGTGAGGAGAGAGACCCCACATATAAGGTCTCTCTCCTTGATTGTATGTGCAATCAAAGCGTACGTGCAATTTGATTGCACTAACCATCACAGTTATAATTGGAAAAAAAAAATAAATAAATCAGAAGCAGTTAAATATGAAAGAATACTCTTAGAGACATTATCTTAAGTTGTGTACTTTTAAAAACAAGAAGATGCTTATTGTTATTTTATAAGGATGAAAGTGACAAGACTTAATGCATCTCTTGCGTCTTTCCTCCATATGCACAGTTTCTCTCTGTTCAAAACTAAGCACATAATATGATCGACATTGAATAAAAACACACTGTCCCTGGCCATGAGCTGTGCAAAAGCTGGATTTATTTTTTTATTTAACCCTAATTTGCACAGGTTGTCCCATTGAAATACAAGCCATTGACAAGAAAAATGATTTATGTTTAAATTTTTGACCTTTTATCCAAACTACGCTCTCATTCAGTCTTTGATAATTTGCTTAGTTCTGAAAAAGCTATTCATCAAAAAATAACTGAAATAATTAAGAAAATAAATTTATATATATATATATATATATAAATGTTAATTTGAAAGAGAAGCCTTATTATGCTGAGAGAATAATTGCCAAACGAGTTCTTTCCAGAGTAAATGGAACCTTAATTTCCAATGTAAGTTGTGAAAAGGAGTATTCTAATTACTCTTTAATCAAATGGTTAGCTATTTTATTTAGTTCTGTGTTGACTGGAGTATTGGAAAGAGAACTGAAAATGTTCTAGTCATTTATCCAGTCACTGGAAGAATAAAGAAATTACCCTAATATTCTATTGCTGTTTTATTGTTGAGTTTAAAAATGGCTACAGCCAACATAAAGTATAACATTTTTTGAAAATATCAAAGCCTTTTAAGCTTTTTAAAACTGATCTGCTTATCAAGACACTATAAAACATTTACTGAAACATAAAATCCTAAAATATTCTGTTTAAGTAACATTCGAGTTTCAGCAGGTTGTTGTCTGTGGAAATATTCTTACATTTTTTTTTTAATTAGGTCAATCATTTTTGACTGGAATGTTAACACTTGAACATAATTGTGATTCACCTTTTAGGTCCTTTCTAAAATATTTTCACAGATTTAGACCCACAATCTACCTTTGGTAAGTTAATGTTGGGGATCAGTTTTGGGGTTTTTCAAGCTTCTGTTGTGTTTTTTTGGCAGCGGGCTTCAAGCCGTAGTCATTTGTAAGCCCATGAGATGTGGACTTTATTTTTTAAATATATCTACACCTTGCTCTCCACAATGAGTAGGCTGAAATTTATTTTTACCAGAAAGTATTTCAACTACTTTTTTTCCACGCCTGTGGTGCATTACAAAGCCACAAAGCCTGGTCAGTATGACAGATTTAAATTTGCAGCAGCGGCTGGTTTCTAATATAAGAGGGATGGAACTGGCCAAATGCAAAGCTAAATCATCTCCACACTGGGATATTGTGAATATAGAGAAAATCTTCTACTTTACGCATCCATGAAACTGAAGGTCAGTTTCAGGCACACACAAAGATGTATACATAGAAATGTGTTTTTCTAACGTTCAAAATCAGATTTGATTGTTGCTGCGATACATGGAAAAGGACATTTTAATAAAAATCAAAACTAAGGTTATATTTAGATAATATTGTATGTGTATTGTAGATAATATTCTTCTATTTCTTAATTAAAACAGTCTATTTTTCAATATTGTATCCCCTTACCAGCACCCCTGAATATGTTTGCATCTTTTAAAGTCAAGAAAAACTTTGCATCACCCTTTTGCATAGTGATGCAAAAGGGCAGCAATACAGACAGTCCTAAAATAAAACTACATAGTTACAGGGAAGAAATCGAATGCTTACAAGATGAAAAACCAAGATATAAATGATCATCCATCAGCTCCCAGTGACAGAGAGGAGATATGTTTTCTCTGACGGTTTCTTTTGGTTCTATGATTTCTGTCTCGGGATGTTTGTCTGTTGCTGTTTTGAGGCATGCATCAGTACGTTAGAAGAGACTGCTTTCTCTTGAGACATGTTGAAGCCACTGGTACTCTGGCATAAATCCAATACTGAGCTTTATCTGGACTCTGCATATTGTTAAACTTTTCTCTCTCGTGTAACTCTTTACTGCACATTTCTTTTCCAGTTCTGTCTTTCTAAGTTTCCTGGATAGTATATTTGAGGCATTAGTATTAAATGCTGGTTATAAGACAAGGCTATCAGTGAAGGCTAATACACCTGATCTTTGCAAATTAGATTCCTAATTAATGTTTCTTATTGGGGTCTTGTTCACAGTAGAAACGAACTGGTTACCTGTATCAAGGTATGCCAAGGTTTTAAAATGCGATGCTTTCAGCGCCATTAAAATTACTTTTCATGTCATTCCTACAAATTGAAATCATTTTAATGCGATTCCAGAGAAGGTACTGTGGAAAACAGAAATGTCTGAGGTATGGAGTAGCGTATTCACTTTCAGCTGAAAATGTTCCATGTTAGTTGATAAGGAACTGCAGAATATTATCAAAACAAACAATATGTAATGACGTTGGTGAATGTTACTTGTTATGTGATAATGATATGACTTGCAATAAGTAATGAAGTACTCAAGAGAGTTATTTCTTTCTGCTTTAGATTTGTTGTAAGCATACATAGCATGTAGTTTCTTAATATCTTTACACTTAGCCACCAATTTAAGCATCAGAAACTGTTAGGAAACATTAATGCATAATTAAATGATTAGCAATAAATTTGCATCATATGGTGCAAACCCAATTGGCTGTTTCTGAAATGTTTCTGTGAAACCGAATGGAGCGCATCTGCCACTCTATAAAGTAACACTGTTCTAAAAATCCTGTTTTTGCTTAAACATAGTGTACGATAATTTTTTATAGAATTTTAATATCATGTCAATATGTTACAGTACATTGGACGCTGCAAAAATAATAGCATTAGATTAGCATTTCTAATCTAATGCTTTTGTGTGCAAATACAAATAAACAGTTATTTTTCAAGGCTATTATACCATCAGAATCTCACAGAGTTCATTGCACAGACAGAGATGTTGTAGTTTTTCCATACACAAAAAAATAGCACGGATGGCCGCGGAGGTCCAGCGGCCTGTATAGCCATTTATATCATGCAGCCGCCCACGTCTGGAAAGTGAAATGCAGAGTGGCTGTGACAGCGGCAGAGCAGTTCTGTCTCTTTGCTGTCACCCTTCACTGAAGCAAACAGTTCTCTGCAGCTTGCTTGACAGCGGAACGATTCAGAATGACACTCTTTCTTAGAGAAGTACAGCATGGCTGCTTCACCCTCCCTCTCTCTGGTGTTCTCCGACCCATGAGATATCACCCACATGCCCCTCCCTTCTCCGCCCTTTTTGTAACTACCAATAAAGTGCTCTACTTCCACAGTCTGCAGTACTCAGCTCATTTCCCACACATCCACACTTTCTGTGTTTGCGCCTCGGCCTAATATCCGTTTCCCACAGTGTAAACACACATTTCCACAAACGCTCTGCCTGTAATATATTAATTCATACATTGTGTTTAACTGCACAGAAAACAGTCTTAGGAGCTTCTATGCTCGGTTTCACACAGCAACATAATGAGCTGAAAAGAGAATATCAGTAAGCTTGGTACAACAGCTCGTTCCTGATTTAAATGTATAATGACAAGCTGAGGACAATCCAGAACAATTCTGTAATGAGATGATTTGTGTGGTCTCCTAACCCAGCTGCAGTGTGACACAGAGCATGTTCTGTGTTTGTTGTTGCTGCTTTCCAATAGATTTCAAGCCTGACGAGTGCTGCTGTTTATTTACCTGATGAGGTAATCCCACTAATCAGAGATTAAATGTAAAATGTCAGATTTCCTCCTCTAACGCAGCATGTTGGCTCTGCCTGTCAAAAGGCTCCATGCCTCAGGTTCACGCAACAGTCAGGGGTTGATTCATGACCCAGGCTCCCCGCTGTCAGAGGTCTCGCTGATTGAAGCGTCTGTAATAGTTCTCCCTCTGCTTCCTGTTCCCTTCTCTTACCATTGACTTATCGAGGCCTGGTATGTCTTAGTGGGTGTGCAGAGAATACCAAGTGGCTGTGCCATCAGGGTGTGTAATTATATAGCCTGCTGAGATGCTATGCTCCTGCAGCCTGCACGCTTTGGCCCAGCTAGGATCCACTCATCCACCACATAGCTTGGACCAAAGTCTGCTGTGGCGAGCAGTTTTTTGTTCTTTTTTTCCCTGTGCTTTTCTAATGTGTCAGCACAGGTTTCTGTAATGTGTCTCTCTCTATCTAGCTGATAAAACATGTTCAACAGCCCATTAATGGACACTATATACTGAACGTAATGACCCTTTTATTGAAATTTTAGGTTTTCCTACTACATAGCATGTGTTTTATGTAGCAGCTTTAGTGCTCTGACAAGGAACAAGAAAGTTCTTTGTCCTATCGTATGTAGGTACATATCATTGGAAAAAGTGAGTTAAAAATAATTCTTCAACTCAAAAACTGAAATCCATTATCTAGATATTCATTACACATAGTGATATAATTTACTACCTAAATTTATTTGGGTAAATTTTGGGAAATGTATCTATCAGTAAGTTTGGTACAACAGCACTTTGAACTCCCTTGTTGCTGAAAATGTGCTATATAAATAAAATGATCTTACCTGGCCTTATTTAATTTTAGAAAATGCCATATTAGCCTACTAATAAATTACATTTTTGATTTATTTTTGACTTTTTTTTAAATGATTTTGTAGCTGCATGGGTTCAAGATCATCAACACAGGAATGGCGTGCCTCTGCATTTCTCCTAATAGTATTCCCAAGCCCAATGATGTGTGGCATTAAGCCTGTGATTGGGCTCTTCATCTATTTTAAAGCCCACAAGCTTGGATTTGACCTCGATCAACAAAACGTAACCAATCTTATTACTGTGCAAGCACTGCACTTCTGAACTTTATCAATTATTTTTTGAACTTCTTCATTCATACAAATTGATGTGAATATGCCAGAATCTTCCAAATCTTTGAAGGACAGTGGACATCAGTTTGGTATACACTTTCAACTGCTTTGCTGCTGAAAGCTATGCAAACAAACTTGACTTCACCTAACTATATTATCCCATTTAAAGTGAAACATTTAATGTTCCCATCAGAATGGTGCTCCAGTATAGTCATAGAAAGTAATGCCTAAAATTCATGCAAAGCATTGTGGGCAACAGGAATAAGGTAGCTAAACTGGATTTGTTTTCGTGTTTTGTGCATTGCATTATTCCAGGAATCACATTGGTTATTTGATTTTCTTGATTTGATTTGATTCAAGCAGATTGAATTAAATAACTGAGCCAGAGCAAAAACATTACAGTTGCCATTAATATAAGGACTAGCAGTAGCAACTTACTGTGCAAAATTAGATAAATCTTCTGCATTATATATCCAGCATTGGTGCAGTTCTGTTTTCACTCTTCATTGCAACATTGATCTATCTTTGTGTGTCAGGTTCTAGCCAGGCCCTGGCCAGAACCCCAGTATCCTCAGATGACCAGTATGCCTGATCCACTGCAGTGGTGTTTCTGAAACTGCACAGTAGCTGAAAGCCTTAGCAAGTTAATGACCTGTCACACACAACAGACCAAGAAAGCCTATCCTATCCAAAGGGAAATATCAGAGACTCTCTGTAATGAAGTAGCTAAACTTTGTCCAAAAAGCCCATCTGTTTTCACCCATTCAATTCTAGAAAAGTAAAATGTCCATTGTGGCTGATATACTTTTCACATTTCAATGTTGTAACTGTTTTGTGTGACTGCAAATAAGGTGGAAAAGCTTTTAAAAGCTTTTTTTAAATTATTTTTATTTTTTTTACAAAAAACAATCCATCATTAATTTCACTTCATAAGAAGATATTTAATCTTCCCTCTATGATTTGGAAAGATGGTCCTGAGACATTGAGGCACTCAATAATATTCTGGTGGCTGTCTGCTCTCACCTTCAGTGTGGAGGAAATGAATACATGCTTGGCTGCTCTTGGTGCTTTAATCCATTTAGTGCACCTTAGGCAGGAGATGAATATGCAGCTTTCTGTGGTTGGGCACGTTTTAGGAGTCTCGACTGTTGTATTGAAGCAGAACTGCTGACTGCATGCAGTTCTGACTGCGTTTGTCATTGTCATGCCCAGTCTTCTTTCACACATTAGTCATGGAGTTCCATATTTGTGAAAATAATATGTAATCGTTGTCCTGGTACTTGCTGCTCTGACTCTGTTCACCTTTAGTCATGATTTATAGATCTTATCACCAACACAGGTTGCTTATATTGCATTTACTCCCTTACATCTATACGCCTCTAGATTTTCCTAGCTAAAAACACACCGTTTTTTTTGTTGTTGTTTTTTTTCTGTAAGGTACCTGATAGAAAGTAAACCAATGTTTATCATATCTGTAATCATGGCTGGGCAACTGTATGAAGACTGCTAGGATTTGTGATGAATTAGCCTAAAATTTAGCACTTTTTTCCATTAACAGTGTGGTCAATAAGATCGTTTTGTATCAGCAACCACATGGTTATTACTGAGTATGGGGGGAAAAAATCAATACCAGTGTAGAGATTATCAACAAGATTGCAGGTATACTGGTGTGTGGCCCATCATTTTGAGCTTTCTGCAGGACCATTTTAAGAGATCACTCTGTTCTGCTCTCATGTTGGTAAATTAGTAAGGATGGATCATAAATAACAAAATTAGATCTATTTTTTTATTAGTCGATACTGTGCAGCTTACTAAAGGGGTTCTAGTGAAGTGTTGAATGTCTAACTTTAATTGTGTAGATTGAAGAAAATCTGTGTTAAATTCAAACTTGTGCACCCAATTATTGTTTAGGATATTCAATGGAGGTGGACTTTTTTAGTCAGTATTTAAACCCCTAAAATATATATTTCAATCAAATTTCTGCTTGGTGGGTATATGCAGCCTTTCCACCACAATTGTACTGGCTTTATAGTAATATCAACAATCCCTTACGGTTGCAGTATTTTCTTTTACTTCCTTGCTTCTTATTATAGACAGCATAATGTGTCTTTATAAAGTCCTGGGAGCTCAAGCTGAGAAATGGCAGGAGAAAATGCTGCTGTCTGCCTCAGCATTTTATGGTAAATTTCACATCTTTGAGTCAGCCGTAAACTTGCAGAGGTGGAGTGGCTTTAAGGTAGTTACTAGCTGCTCACTGCCTCACTCCTCTAGGCTAAGACCCTGTCACTGTTAATTGTCACAGCTCGCATCCGCCCCGCCTTTCTCCACCGCTGTGATAGCCGGTGCTTAGCCATGTGTGCGAAGTTTGAGAAACCAGTGTTGATTACAAAGTGGTGGTGTTATGACAGGTCCATTGAAAGATTTATGCATCAGTGTTTGTTTACACATCTGTGTCTATGTGTTCATATTCCCGTGGAGACTGTAAACTGTCAAAATGCTGACCAAGAGTACCAAGCTGATGTCCCTGTGCACAGAGTGCCTTTTGAGTCCTTTGGATTTGAAGTTGACACTGGAATTACAAGTTGAGTAAGTACACTTTTTACGGTTAGAGTTGAAAAAGATGAAGGTTTATGAGGTAAGGAGTAGGCTATGATTGTTAAGGCTATGATGTACACTGCTGGGAAATTCAAGAAATGTGTTGTCGCTTCATGATGCTACAATCACTCATACTATATATATTTGATTGTAATAATGAAATAATGCATGTATTAGAGCTGGATGCAAATCAGAAATTATTGACCATTGGAAAGAGACTATGAGGCTGTATTGCCGACACAGAGAGTGCTTACATCAATAAAATATCTGTCTTTATGTAGATTAATGTCCCCACTAAGTAAAAGGATAACAAAAACCTCCCTGCAGGTGTTTGAACCAGTCTTCGTCTGCAAATTAGTGGGATTTGCAAAACTATTCGGACCCCTTTTACATTCAGACATCTTCTTTTGCTTTTTTTATCATGTTACAACCACAACCCTCCAAGTATTTTATTGGGATATTATGAGACAAAGTAGTTCATGAAATAATAATAAAAATAATATAAAGTTTAAACTTTTTATTACACATAAAAAAGCTAGAAAGCGTGGCACGCATTTGTATTCAAACCCCTTACTCTGATATTCTCAAATACAATTTAGAGCAATCAACTGTCCAGGGAAGTCTGTAATGTTGTATGAATCTCAATTGTGTTTTAAATCAACTACTGTATATTCAGAATTTGTTAAAGTTTGATCATCCAAAATATTTGTAATCCCTATGACCAAAGTTACCGTTATTAAAAAAAAAAAAAAGGCTTTTTTTTTTTTTTTTTAGCCATTTTTATGTGTAAAAATTTAAAGGTGTGCATAGTACCTGCTTCCTGTCTGAACTACATTTCAGTCAAAACATTCTCTGCTGATTTCCAGCAGATTTAAACTAGGCTGCAATAATGTGTCCAAAATGACAGATCTTGATCTCTAAGTTCATCCAGGTGAGGTGCAAAACGCAAAAGGACACTGTTCAGATTATTTCATTGTGTATGTACATACAAATACATTTATTGTAGCTGGGAGAGCCATTTTTGCAATGGTGAAATAAGCTGCAATGAATGAAATGCAGCAACCTTTGGTTGTATGAATCTCAATTGTGTTTTAAATAAGTGGTTTTTGGGCTGTGTGCAGCTTAATCTTCAAAACTTTACATAGTCCTCTTTATCTTTAAAATTGAAAAATGTAAAAGTACTTACATTGATGGTTTGTGTATGGTTGCTGATTAATGTTTGTGACATATTTGCAGAAAAACAGCAGCAAAACTGAACTTCTAAGTCTTCATACCACCTGTACTTCCCTCATTACAGTTTTCCCTACTGACAAAAAATGACACTTCCCTTGCAATCAGCTTGTGTAGTCAGTCAGGAGACAGGTGAACAGGTGTCGAGCTCAGATATGTTTCTTATCGTCAAGCTAGCTGCTCCTGGCTCATCTGTGCAGAGCACATGAAAGAACTTTCACACGCATCAAAATCAGCACACACGACAGTGCACACCCTTAAGTGTGAGAGGGAGGAAGAAAAAGTTGAAAAACTGTGGAAATTAAGAATGTTGAGAGTTCATTTTTCAGTTTTTTAAGAGTAAGAATTTCCTTTTGTGTTGATTCGGTACATGAGATTTTCTTTTATCCCGAGTCCTTTATTCACTGTTCATTCCCAAAAATACGGCCCATGGCTGGATTATCCTGACGACATCTCACCGATTCATGAAGAGTCATAACCAGGAGGAAACCAAGAAGAATAGCCAGAAGCTTTGAGTTGACATTTACAATTTTAATGTGAGAGCTGCGTGTATTAAGAAATACCATGGGACGCCATCCGGGCTCGTCGTCACTGTTCCCAGAAAGCTTATTTCATGCTCCAGAAATCTCCACAAAACAAACACGCACAAGCAAGTCTGTCCGTCTGCATGAGAAATGTACAAGAGGAGACAAAACGAGGATCAGACAGTTTCTAAGGACATCAATACACTGACAACAACAAATTCTGCGTCTATGCAATGCTGAAGCATCTATACCCGCTTATCTTTGCAGGGTCATGATTATCTCCTGCAGAGGCGGGCTACACCCAGGGCAGGTTGCCAGTCCATCACAGGGCAACACACAGACACACATAGCACACAACAATGCACACGCTTACACACATAATTTTGATAAACCAACTATCCCAACAATCATATTTTTGGACTGTGGGAGGAAGATGGAGTTAAATAAAGTATGGCCTTTATTGAAGTAAACCAAACAATTCATATATTGAATATAGAGACAATAGGACTTTTATATACAAACTATTTGCCAAATGCAATATATGTGTAACGTAGCAGAACTATTCCCTCTTCTGAATTTTAAGAATACTTCAAATAAGTGACTAATTTCTGAATTAATAAAAATTATGTCCATAACCATAATTGAAATAACAATTTCTGGTTACTTCTCAGGAAATAACCAGTTTTTTTGAAAACAAACACAAACAGCCTGATATGTAAAGAAGCATGGATGAAAAACAATAAAAGATATATGAAGAAAAAAATATCCTGTGCATAAAATCTAGCAAAATGCAGATAAAAGTATGTCTGAAAAATGTGCTTGGCTTTGGAAATCTATCTTGTTTTATAGCACATATTTTAAAAACGTATGAAACTAAATTATTTTTGCGATTTTTTTATTTTTTTTTAAACATTACAAAAATCACATATTTGTGGCTGTAGCACAACTGAATTTTTAATAATTTACCTGGACCTCCTTTGTGTTCTGGCTGTTTCACCACTGCTGGTGTTCAGAAATCTTCAACAAGTTTCTTTTCAACAGCCAAGAGCCTCCTGTAATCCCTTTCGACATTTTCTCCAAATAAAATAATTGCCTCCCACTTCTTTTAAAATACCTTCCAACGTGGAAGGCCATAATTTACATGTTCCTTCGGTCAGCGGTCGCCATAGCAACCAGCGGAGCATGGAGCAAAGCGGCATCTGTGCAGCTTCAGGGAAGAATGAACGAGGAGAGGTTGTGAGGAGTAAAAGCAGACCCCACGTAAACACCTGAGACTAGATCATCGTCATTTTATATCGCCGACTCGTCTCTCTGAACGCTTCTGAGGAACACATGGAGACAAACGCATTCTATCAAATTCAGAGCCATCTATTGACAGGAAGTTTTCTTTTATTGCAGTGATTTACATTGATTCACAAACTTTGCACCTTATTTATTTTATTTAAGTCCATTAATATTGACAAACTGACGCTCTTCTCTGAAGGTTATTACTGCTCCTCTCATCTTATGAGAGCACTTTGCACATTGGAACGTGGATGGAAAGTGTGTGTGCGGTTCCTCGAATGTCCTCAGAGGCTGCTGTAGTACGAATCTGCGGCATCGTTTTGTTGTTTTCCAAACCAATCTGAGGTGGTTTTCTTTTTTGTTCTTCACTTTGCTTGTCTCTCTGTGTGTGTTTTCTGCTGTCAAGCTTGTGAATCTCAAAAGAGTTAAAGAAAACGGAGCATCTGGTAACTTTCAGTAAGTCTGAACATCTTGTTCTGTGGCTTAGCTGAACAGCATTGTTGCTTTGAATTGAAAACTGCTGTCTCTGAGGTTACGTTTATGTTTCTGACATTATAGAATAAAAAGCTCATATATATTATAGATATTGTTACATTTTTGTTCAATTTACGTCTTGAGCTATGCTTACAAAATGACAAGTATGTAACAGGTTTCACTGACATTCTGCCTTAAAGCGACAATCAACAGTCTATTTAAATCATTTAAAGTAAATGACAAGAGGCAACATTTCCTTTTCAGCAATTGTTAAATTATAGTAAAAAAAGGATAAAATTCTAAATTTCACATGCTGGATTTTGTAGAAACACAATGATTTTACAAAACACTTTTACATCATCCATGTTGCTATTAGAGAGGTTTATGAGATATGGCGAGGAGATTAATAAACAAATAGCGTGTACTCAGAAAAACAAGTTCTAGGTAGATGCTTAGGAATGCAATGTTGTGCAATTGACTGGTGATTGATTCTAACATGGATTTTGTAGCATTCTCATCAGGTTAGACAAACTCTTTCCCTGAGGAGAACAACTCAAATGGATAAGTCCATAACAAAGATCTGACAGATGGAGCGTTTAGGCCGCAAGGAGTACAGCATTTCTGAGCTTGAGCTGGAACAAGACACATGGGCTCTACATGCCATGATGGATGCTAACATGTATGCAGAGGCTGAAGAAAACTGTTGAAAGGATTAGTCTTGTAAGTGGAGCTGAAACTAGTACAAATATTTTATATTCTTTGAAGTTTTTAATCTTCCAAACATCTTCACTACTCATAAATAATTTTCTTTTGGCATCGCTTCCCAGCCTGGTAAAAGCCAGTCCCTTGTACTGCACTTTGCTCACCCAGAGGGTCTGGGCTCTCAGCTATTGAGAATCGTTTGATTCCTGGAGGCACGGGCTCTGTTGAAGTTTTAAATTTGACCCAATGGTGAACGTTTGGCCATGAGGTATGCAACACGGCAGTTCCACGTTATGAGGCTTACTGGACACTGCCTGCACTGTAAACAATAATCCTCAACTGTAAAGACAGAAGTACCAATCTGAACGAAGTGGCTGTTCATGTTAATTCAATATTGCTGTGGGTGGATGCAAACCCGTCACGGTTTGCTTCCACCCAAACCAAAAATCTAAATTTCACATGCTGGATTTCATAGAAATCCTATGCTTTTACAAGACTCTTTTACATCGTCCATGTTGCTATTATAGAGGTCATTTTTTTCCAGTAGTGGTGAATAATGCAGCAGGCTTGCAGATTCCCTTCAGATATATAGATACTAATTCCCAGTTCTCTTCAGTCCTTTTCACAAACCACTTTCATTCCATTCCATTTCTTCTTGCTAAGTTATTTAGAAAACTATGCAGCATTCAGGGGTTACCACCGAAACATTTTGTTGGAATTTCACAGCTTCTTCATAATCTAATTCTCATCAATTTTCCATATTTTCTTTGACACAAAATTTTGAAAAATATAGGTCATGATGTTTTTCAGCATATCGATTATTTTATAATGGAACCTGGCATCTCCCAGCTTATTGATATCTGTTCATTTCTCTCCTGTTTTCTTTTCTCTCATACACTATATAGTGTTTTGGCCAAATTCCCAAAACAACTGGACTCATTCACATTTTGCAATGCCTTTGTCATCAGCAAACAAAAGGAGTCTGACATTTTGAACCTAAGGTAGTCCCTTAAAATTGTGTTTGTAAATGCAGACATTTAAAGCACCTCTTAAACAAAATCTTGTTTAAAAAAAAATCATGTCAAGTGAGAAAATTGCCACTCAAAGATCTTAAAAAGAACATTCATGCTGGGTTTTTTTTTTTGTCTTTGTTTACCTATATGATATAGGAAAAGATAGAAGTAATAGAATGAACTAAGCTGAGGCTTCATCAGTCCAGCAGTAAACGTAGCTGAAACTTAAAGTGATGATGCAAAATGCGTTGTTAAGTGTAAAGTTAGGGGGAAAGCAAAGATTATCGATAATGGGTGTCCACAAGGACTGCCTCTGTGTTTATAACAGCTGAACCATGGCTGTACCCACACACACAGAGCAGCTCTTGTCGCTATTTCATCTTCCCTGCAAGCTCTCCTCTTTGATGGAAAGTGTTGATTTTGTTTTGGGCATTAAAAATACCCCAAAAATGCAGGTAACTTCTTTAGTTCCCAAAGACTCCACCATGAGACGATGCCCTTATGAGTAAGGCTACTACTTCAAGTTCATCAAGTAAAAAAGGCAATTATTCTGTTTCAAAGTTCTCGAAAAAGTGGCTGCATGAATGTGTTCAACACGGTGCATAGAGTACAGCTCAACCCAAAGAATAAAGCAGAAAAAAACAGAAATAGTCTTACTTTTAGCACACTGTTAAAACCATTCTTTAAACTGGAGCCTATATTTTCACTTCTGTTTTCAAGGTTCGATATAAAGTAAAGAAGAAGATGATTATAATGATAGGAAGGAGTTTACTATCTAAAAGGCAGAGGCCAAAATACTAAATAATTTAAGATGATAATTTACAAATGATTGTGGCTGGTTCATTTTGTTCTGTATATAATATTGTGTAAATCGTTAGCGAATTCAGAGAAATTTCCATATGCTGGGAAGCTTTATTGAATAGACATGATCTTTTGGGGCTACAGGCAACGCTACATTAAAAACAAGTGGGAAAATTTATGCATGGCTTCAAGAACATTTCAAAGAAACATAGTCGGTGAACACAGTTAACGGCCGCTGCACCACAAAATAAAAGTTAAAGCTCAGTAATGTACTGAAAAACATATATGCAAAGAAGATGCAATAATGTGGCCTAAAAAAATGTTTCAACAGTGACTATGGAAAAGTAGAAAACTGAAGTAACAGAGACGTTTTTTTTTTTTTTTAAATCACAGTTTACTGGGTTGTGTGATTGCCCCGAGAAATTTTCACATCTGTGTGGATATATTATTGATTCATAACAACACATCAAAGTTTTAGAAGAACACACTGTATGAGGCACTACATTTGTGTTTTGTATTTATCAGCTGTGTTCTTGTTCTGCTTATTAAATAATAAAAAAATTATGGCTGAGTTAGTTTTTCTTGATTGTCTTGGGGGCTTTATGGCCACACCCCTTTGCCAGATGTCTCTGTACCGTGCACTGAGTAACACCAACTTGTCTGCTGTCACTGAGCACAGTTTGATGTTGATCAAGATTAGGGAGTCAAATATAGACCATTCAAAGTAAAACATGGAGCTTGATCACTGAAATTTTCTAGATGCCAGATGAGGACCAACCACAGCAAGTTGTGTGCCTTTCTTTGCAGGAGTTAAAACAATTTGAGTTTTTGGGACGTAATTGAAGTTTGAAGCTTGACAACAGCATGAAAAGTCAGGATTTTGATAACTTTGGAGGTCTGGTGCCTTTTGAGCAAACTCACCGATTTTCACACTGATTGATAAAAACCTCGGGAAGGAGTTTGATCAAATGCAGAGGCTAAAACTGGGTAAAAATTGTTGAAAATTGTAGGTTCATTACAAGATGGCTGGCCTTCTGTTTGTTTTAGAGCATGGGTGCAAGCGAGTTTTGTATAGGTCTTGGAAAGTTCTACATGTTAACCAAATTGCATATGTTTATGATGAAGTAAAGTATATGAGGAGGTTTTTTTAAAAGGTCAGTAAGGGGGCGCTGTTGAGCTATTTCTGTTGAGACTTGTACAAAATTCTTAAAATGCATACATTTCTGTACAATTGACATGTCTGCACAATTTTGTGAGTTCTGCACATGATCAGGCCTCCAAACAGCCAAATCAATTGAGGACAGAATAGTAGCAAAAAACATTTAAAAAAGAAAAAAAGCTTTTGGAGTGAGTGAGCTGCTCCAACCTAATAAATTATATCTTCCAGCGGGAATTTGCTGAGGTTATAATAGAATGTGTTTCATAATGTGGACCGGCCTTCACATGAGATCAGAATCACAATCAAGCAAATATAGGAAAGAATAAAACTTCCAAAACTGATCAAGAGTTAAATTAAATTAGATATAAGAATTCAGTATTTTTATTTGCAGTTCAATATTAATGGTCAAAATATTGAACTGCAAACAGAAATTAGCTGATTTACAAAAGCTAAGTTCAAAGGTTATTTTGAGGTAATAAAATGAAGTAGTAAGGCACATAAAGACATCATATGTCCTCAAAACAAAGGTGCAAATGGGCCTGAAATGACCTCAAGTCCTCTTTTTTTTATCACACCTTGTGCCATTATTACAATGTTGCACAATGTTCTAGTTTGATAGAGAACCATAACTTTGATGTATTTTACTCAACAGTTTTACTTATTTTCTCCTCACTTCTTTTCCTTTTGACAGAATCTGAATTTCGATCCACTTCTGTTCTTCTACAGGAAAGTATACAAATCTGTTAACTGAAATTAAAGCCGAAGCAAGGCTCTGTAATACAAATGTACCTGCTTGCAGTGACCCACTTATATTTGCCTCTTCTTAAAGAAAAATGTGAATGCAACAAAGTGAAGCCACAAAGTGGCTCAGTTCTACAACAGTGGGAGTAGGAAACAGGTGATGCAACACAGTTGTAAACATGCTAATTTGCCAGGAGTTTTGAAATGTGTTGCTGGCATTGTGTTTAAAAATATTAAACCACAATAAAATGGCTTTCTTTATTTAAAGCTTCAAATAAAGAAAGGTTTGAATTAAACCAATTTACTCAGTGTTGTTCGATCTTGAATCTTTTCCTCAGTTTTACTTTTTATATAGTCTAGTGAGTTCATTAACAACTCGGCCACCAACAACAATTATTATTATTTTTTTTAACCCATGTTAAGGTATAATCCATCCGAAAAAAAAAAAAAAGATCAGAGATTTCAGAGGTTGCCAGTCAGACAACTTGGATGACCTTTAAATCTAATGAAATTAAAATAATTTTCACCTGCCAAGTTAAAACATTCTCTAATTTTTATCCTTCTGCCAAAGCCAAAGGTTACAGGGAGGGAGCCAAGGATCAGAAATAATCTCATTGTTTGAAGATAAAAATCAGGAGAAGGATACAAAAAAATCTACCAAATTTATTAGCACATGGAAGAAAGTCTTCAGCAACTTAAAAAAAAGGCAGAGAACAACAAAATACAAAAACTGGACTGTGTGCAAAAAATGACGAAAGACAGAAACTTGTAAGGAAGCCTGCCGAGAGCCTGACAGTAATCCTTTGGGAACTGCAGAAATCTCCAAAACATAGACACAAAAGTGATACTAAATAATAAAAAAAAACAGTACCCACAGTAAAACACTGTGATGGAAGCATCACCAGCCAGGTGGATTTTTCAGAGCTAGGGTTTATTTCAGAATAGAGAAAATTGTAAACGCTTCTGACCCAAGATCTTTTGTGGCTGCTGGAAATATGAAGATAAAAATAAATGTGTATTTCTCGGCGATACAATTTGTCCAAGCCTACACCCAAATCGACAAGATAATAGCTTAACCAGCAGAAAAGGAAAGATTTGAGAGTCCAGAACTAAACCTGAGAATTTATGGGGTCTCCCAAAGATGTCCTCACAATCTGGTAGATTTGGGGAACCATTTGCAAGTCAAGATGCTGGATGTTGATAGATGCTCAAAGAAATGCTAAAAATGAATCAAGCTGTTCCTCAAGAAAGTTGTAGCTTAAGGATGCGCACACTTATGCAATCAGGTTGCTTGCTTTGTGTATATTTTTTCAGTTGAATTGTATAGAATAAGCATAACCTCATGTGCAGAATGATTTCTAAATCTTGATTTGTTATTTGACATAAGAAATTAAACAGGTGTGCTTTGTAAAATGGCCAATCGTTGTATATTTATGTTTAGCAGCTTATCGTCCATATCAGACTTTATTATATTAGCTCCCGGCTTTTACTATGTATATTGGTGCTTCTATTTTATTACCAAAATAAAACAATCTACCACCCAAAGGGGGCAGAAAGCTTATATTTTGGTTGTAACAAACTATATATCTCACTGCTACTCTAACATTGTGCCCCACAACTCTTTATTCATTATCCCACAAACTAAAAGAGAACAAAAAATTAGAGCAAAGATTAAAAAAAGAGTCAGCAACACCAGGATGAAAGTTGTATAAAATTAGAGAGTAGGTCTAATCATAACCGACAGCGTCATACTCATAGTTGGCTGTATTTGTCAACTGCCACTTTTGCTTACTCATTACCGCCTTCAAGCCTTTTTACGTGTAGCTTTGTGTCAGTGTTTTTTTTTTGTTGTTTTTTTTTACTGGGAAA
Organism: Alfaro cultratus; assembly: GCA_903066825.1. NCBI lineage: Eukaryota > Metazoa > Chordata > Actinopteri > Cyprinodontiformes > Poeciliidae > Alfaro > Alfaro cultratus. Next base: position 11,735 of record CAEFZX010030924.1, on the reverse strand, counting down.
AGTGGATGTCAAGATGAAACTCTGGGAATACATAATGACTTCACTAGTGGTACTTTTCTGTGATTAATTGGAGTGCTGTGTCACCCAGCGTGACAGAGAAGCTCAGCGTCACTGTTGTGACAGAAGACGTGTACCATGTTGATGAATCAGGAGATGATCACACCCACAACTTGTAAGACACACATATGTACGGTCGCACACATCCGGTTTTATATTGGCACAGAAATCCCTCTGTCATCTCTGCCGAACAAAAGATCTGGCTTTAATCCAGTCCAGCTCACAGAAAAGGAAGCACTGCCTATTTTTCATAGGCCGACTGTAGTCTCGCAGTACACAGCTTTGATTAGCAACACTGATGTCACCACATTCTTTCTTCTTCTTCCAGTGCCTCGTTGGCACAAGCCCAGCAGTGTGATCGCTCTAAAGATGCTGGCATCTCTCTCTCTAAACAGTGGAGGAAAAAAAAAATCCAAGGGAACTCACTGTCTCTGAGCTCAAGGGGCCAGATAAATATGTTGTGTTCAACGGTTTCTGGGGGTTCACCATCACAGAGCGTTCAACTGTCAAGGAGCAGAAGGAGAAAACAAAACATATGTGTGGTGTATACAGACGTCAGGAAGGAGATGTAGGATTAAAGCGGAGGAAGAATGGAACAGTGAGTAGTAAAGTCAAGCTTTGTAGCTGCACGGAGAGGCCAGGGATAAAGCGGAGCAAGTCTTTCAGGCGTAAGATAAGAATAAGCTACAAGAGGCGGACAAGCTGTCTGCTCATTTTGATCTGGTAAATGCTTCCCACAAGGAAAAACCAGTCTGGCCTTTGATGGATTCATTTGACTGCTGCTGTTTGCTGCGACTTTGAACACGGCGTATGGAGTCAGTGTGGCAGGATGATCCTGCTGCACAACTCGAGAGACCTTTACAGTGTAAATTCAAGTTGATCAATTTTATTGACGCCACTGTTGTACTGGGTCTGCTTCCACATCAGCGATGCAGCAAAATAGTAAGGGACACATCTTGACCTGATGGGATTTCTACCTGAGCCAGATTTAAAGCATTTACTATTCAGGAGGAACCCGTTGGGACAGGCTCGATTCAGGGAACAGCTTTATTGGGAGGCTATTTTAAATGTTTGCATGTCTCAGACATAATGGGGAGACTTAATGAAGCACAGCAATCTCATCAATTTTCTAAATTGCATTACACCTGCAATTAGACTGTTTCTTTTGGGGGTTTTTTCTGAAATTTGGATTCACAAAGCAGATTGCATTAAGAAAACACACACACCACGCCCAGCATCACTGCCCTCTCTTTAGCCAAAAACACAGTGATCCCAGGGAAGGAATTAAAGACATTGAGAAAATTTTAACATATTTCATTATTTGAATTAAACAAGGCATCCAGGTCCTTAAGATCAATATCTGACTGGAGTGTTTAAATATTTGTTTGTTTTTTGAATCAATAAGTAATGCTGCCGGTTGCATGGTAAATGGTTTGTACTTGTATAGCACTTTATCAAGTTCAAAGGACCCCAAACCGTACTACGCTACACTCAGTCATTCACCCATTCACACACACATACACACACTGGTGGTGGCCCTTTGACCGCATGGAATGATGCATTCCTTTAACTAATTTGGAAATAAGCATTTGTTGAAAATAAAATTGTAAAACATTTAGTTTGTAAAAACAGACTGTTCTAGATTATAGTAATGTGAGAATTAAAAAAAGCCACTTTATATTACATCACCTCAATTCCCCTTCATGAATGTAACGTTTATTTTTCTGCTGAGCCAACATTATGACCAGCTTTCAGCAGATGGTATTTTTTCCGGCAGTATCAGGACGTCTGACCAAGGCGGGTGAAGTGTCTTCCCCAAGGACTGAGATGAACCACTGCTGCCACTTCAGACCCCTGTCTGTGTCTCATTTCAGAAGTCGAAGCGCGCACAGGTTCTTGACTGCACACACTTTGCGTCTGCAAATGTTTGGTTGAATTTGGTCTAATGTAAGGTCCAAGATCTAGCTCTACATTTTTAATATTTTATTGTCACAAGCAAAATATGCCTGATTGTTTGACAGTTGCTTATTAACCACAGCCTTCATACATGCTGGATCTTTAACGACAAAGATGTTGCTGTTCTTTAGCTTGGTTTCTCATGAACTCAGAGATCATTAAAGGCAGAGCAATGGATTGCACAAGAATTTTCTTGCTAGAACATAACCCCACACAGAGAGATGCAGAAAAACAAACTCTCTTTTGTTTAGAATAGAAATAGTTTTACATTTGCTTATTATATTCCTTCCACAATATTTTTTATGTCTTTTCTGGTGTTTGATCAGCTTGTCAGGTGCTCTGTGGCTTTCTCTTCTTGTCACAGTTTGCTCAGATCAGCGTGAAGTGTTGAAGGACACTAGCCTCTCCTTTCCAGTGGGAACACTGAGATATTCAAGAGAGGCACTTTATTTGTTGGGCACAGCAAGAGGAAAATGTCAAATATGTTTACCTCCTAAAATGAAATATTTTTTCTCTTATGCCTGTGAGTTGGTGAGTCTCCCTGTTGCGCTGTCCACCACTTTTAAAAAGATCTTACAGCTCTATATTCCTATTGTGCCATATTTATTATAACTGGAAATACCTATGTATGGCATAAAGCAGTAGAGTAATATAATTTGAAAAATGATGGATAAAATTGGACTTTAACTCTGGTCTACTGCTTATTGCAGATTAATGCCATATTCCTCTTGCTACATTACAAGTGTAATGATTCGTAAAACAGATGGGAATTCCAAAACTTATGATCATTCCTTTCAAGCAAGAAATGAAGAGATAAGGGAACCTTTATAGTTTAATTTTATCACATTAGTACCTATTGGTAAGTAAATGTACTGATGTTGGGCGTTGCTCAGTCCCACCTGTATTTATGTTTTTACTCATTACATCACAACCATGACAATAATGCGGCAGCTTTTCATGATCACAATTCTTTTAGCATTGTTGCATGATAAAAATGAGTTTTTGCTGAATATGGTCATGTGCAAGTAACAAATGCAGGTACCAAAGATAAACCTGCAAAACATCTCCAAGTCAACAGTCCAGTTTACTGGCAATTTAAAGAAATGTCCTACTAAAGAATATACAACACATTTCTTACTCAACCAAAACTTTTTGCATGAATACATACAGCAGGTATTATTTTATTAACAAGCTCCATTTGTTGCATTAAGAAATCTCCCCCCCCCCGATCAGAAATAGATTATCAGCTGATCACATGAAACCAGAAATGTTCTCCTTTTTGACAGTTTCTGAAAGTAAATAACAGAGGGCCCCACTATGAGATCTCCCTCAGATTTTCTAAATGTGAATGTTACATTTGGACACATGACTTATGACTTAAATAGGAACATTTTCCATTTCAATTTTCCATGCTACTGATCTATATTAAAGAGTGGGGTGAGATTTGTGGCAGTGATTCAGCACAGAAGAGGTTTTACTTACGCCAAGTGGCAACCACGACAAGACAATAAATGGGCCGGTGAATTAATTATAGTGCTAAAGCACTGTGAGGATGAGCAAAATGTTTTTGATGTTTCCAGAAATTGTATTTAATATGGTAATTAGAGAAAGCATTTTACTCTTGCTGCATAATACAGCGTTGGCTTCACTGATGGATTAACACAAAGATTAATGGATGTTTAGAAACACTTTAATACTGGTATACTACAGAAAAAATATAAAAAAACATTTATAATCTTCATTTAAATGGATTTAAAGTACATTTCTTTTTAAACGCTTATGGTTGCTTCAGATTTGATTACTCTATTGATTGCAAACTGTTACCCTGCAGCGTTATTATAAAGTCCCTTGTTCTGTTTAAGCACTGGCAGGTACACTGGGCCACCATAGAGGACCCCATTCGGCCCTGGCGCTCAGCTCTCTGGCATAGAATCAATGCAGAGTTGCAGATGTGAGCAAAAGCCGCAGCGGACAAGCACACACATCACTGCTGTTGAAGTAATCGCACCTTTACTGCAGTGTCATAAAAACAGAGGATTTCCATGGAGACACAGCTTTGACTAGATGAACATAATGTCTCTAAAGAAAGACAGCAAGGCTGAGAAAGTTAGAGGGTAAATCACTGGTATTCATGGTGCACTTTGAAAGGCTTATTATTGTATGATCAGACATTGACAAAGAGGATATACGTTTAAGAAAATATTTAGCTTTTGGATGTGGCTCATTGATGGGGGATTTAGCAGTTCGTCTTTGTACAATTAGGTTTTATTTGCCTGTGTGTTTCTGTCAGGTCAAAATAAAAGAGACGGAGATAGGATACTGCCTCACACATAACCCACGCTCTAATAGCCCTTTTAGCTTTAGATTAAACCGTCTCGCTGCAATATATTAACTCAGTGATTCTCGCAGTAATGTAGGGATTTGGTAGAGTTAAAACAAAATAGAAAAGAAAATACAGCATTTACTTACGATCTTTGAGTGCTGACTTCGAGAATGAAGGTCTCTCTTCAGCAGGAAACTCCCACAAACACACTCGAGGTTGCAGTGTGTGTGTCTGTGGAGAGATAAATAAGGAGAGACACTCAGTTCTTCATACTCACTTCGGACTACTTATGGAGGCTTTTTTTTAGTGAACTGTTCTATGAACCAATTGTAAGTACAGGACATCAAGCATAATGTAAAAGAACACCCAAGTCTACAGTTCATACATACCAGTTTATTATTGAGTTCTTTATTCTTTTGTTTGTTTCTGTTAGGAGTTTGTATTTTGTTCAAAAAGTTTTTCAGATACTGTAAGATCTGTAAATAAATGAAAATGGAGAACTGAAACATATTTGTGCGCGTGGGTGGGAAAATAACACATATAGGTATAATTCTGCTTATATAATGGTGGTTATCAAGATGCAAATACTTAGACTTCCTGCAGCTATAATGCCTTTGCATTGATGCAGACCTCTCACTGAAGCCACTCAAAGCCATTTACAAGACTGTTTATTGTTTGGCTACTGAAAGGTGGTGCAAAAAGCATTGGATTATGTCCAGATGTAATCTTCTTGTCAGAGGGCCCTTGGTTGTCCTTTGATATCAGTTTTGAGGGAAACTCAACAAATGATTCAATCTTTTGAAAGAAATATAGCACCTTTTTTGCCAACGAGGGGTAAATCTGTACCAAATGTCTATTTTGATTAACTTCAGCATGACTTCAATATTCAATATTTGTTTGGTTTATACTGTATATATATTTATGTTTCTTATATGTATTGTATGTTAGGGCTGAGAAGGGAATTCAGTCAAATAGCCTATGATAACCTTGACCTTGATTTTCTCTCAAATGGAGGCACTTGATCCTTCGATGCTGCAATCTACTCTGACCTCAGCAGGTTAAATATTACTGGTGGCCTAGATTTCCTCACATCCATCTCTATTATGGTATCTATCATGGGTCATAGGTCTTTCAGCTGTTTTCTTTATTTACCATTCATTGGTCTGTTGAGGTCAAACAATGCTGAAGGAAATCAACCCACAGAGCTATTATTTGAAAACTGCTAAAGCCACTTCCTAGTTATGTGTACCCATGTTTTCCACATGTTTGGGAACACTAATCTTGATTACCGTATATTTTTTACTAATGTAAACCTAGATTTTTTTTTTCTGTTACCCTTAAGGATACAGCTGTGCTAATTGTTTGAAGGAAACCTTTTTCATACTTTATCTCAGGGCAGAATAGTTACAGAAAAATGTTTTTTGAGGAATAGTTTTAGATTTATTTGTACTTTCATTTCCTAAAATATGGTTTGGTCTTCAGCACCTCAATAAGACTATCTTGCGATGGAATCTGTGTTGCTGTGCTATATTAATGTTACAACATTGAGAAAAAATCTCATATTCAAGTTTTAGGATGCTCATTTTCATGTTTTCATGTAATTTTACTTAAAATGGAAAGTGATTTAGTTAAACTTAGCTTTGAGGAAGTTTTAAAATCTCTTGCACAGTTGCTCAGCCTTTGCTTTTATGCAAAACTGTTAAATAGCAAAGGGAGCTATTGAGTACAAGAAAACTGCAGAGATGTTTTGAGTGAGTGTATTCTCACACAAAATCATTGATCATGCTCTGTCATGGTATCTGACCACACTTTCTAATTACAGACCAAGGGAAATACTTGGCATCATCAGAGGATGTGATTCAGAGTTCCACCAACTTAAAAACAAACAATTACATTTCTGCCCCAAACAATGTAGCTTTGCTTGTGGAACCAAACACCGGAGAGGAACTCGGCTAAACATTCAAAAACTCTCAGTAATAGTCAAGCCAAGCACTGCTTCATGGAGTTGACCCTGGAGGATGTAAAATCTAATACACAAATTTGTTGCCTGAGAGCAGAAGACTAATAACCCTATTCAGTTTCAGTGGCTTTACTTGCGCTTGTTAGTTCACATTTTATAAGGTTTAAGAAAGCAAAGCCCAACTATTCTGGCACAAAGCATGATCAAATTGTTTTTCCACAATTAACCAAAAACACACCTGTTCGTGCCCTGAAGCAGATTGCTTTTGTTTGGTTTTGGTAAAATGCTTGTTTATTGATGAAATTCAAGATCCCTTTAATGTCACACAGCTTTCAAACATATTTTGCTTCTAATTGGCTGACCTGCATTTGCTGATATGCTTATGAAAATGTCTTTTTTTGTTTGTTTGTTGTTGTTTTTTTGATTTTGTGGCACTAGTTCTGATATATGTTGATGGTAATCAGACAGAGACATGGGGGTGGAGGGGAAACCTGCAGCAAGGAGCTCAAGATCAGAAATTCAACAGCCATTGGCGTAAACCATCTATACCATTACACCATGCACTTCCCCAGAAAATAAATTTTTATGTCTTTATAAGAACTACAGCTGTCACCAAAGAATAATTGAATCCAGCCAAGTCACCAAGAGCAGCAAAGTCATTGTAGAAGCAGTTTCAATTGTTTCGTGTTGAATACTATGGTCATTTTGTCGAATTTGAGTGATATCCTTCTAAACTGGTTTGATAACCTGGTTCAAGTTTGAAGTGGAGAACCTAAAGTGAAGCTAAGACACCACCACTGCACTGTCCTATCTCAAAGTGACCACTAGGGGCAGACGGAGGCGATGCCGTCCTCTGAGTTAGTCTTTAAGCCAAAGAGACAAATGTAAAAGAGCCGCGTGAGGATGCAGAAGGTTCCCTGAGCAGCTGATACCAGAAAACGTGTCGGATCCAAAAGGCGTTTTCCCTTCATGATCAGAGCAGATACTGATGTGAATGTGAGTGGATTCTCCAGTGACCTTCAACCTTTTCCTATTTTCATACCACACTCCCCTAAGTGATAAACTCTGAAATAGATCATCCAGAGCAATCTTCCTCCTGGCATCTGATAATCAAACATATATTTTACATCTAAGTTATAGACAAGAAATACTATTTCACATCTCAGGCAACAAAAAGTTGTGCATCTTAGATTTAGAAAAGCTTTTCTGGTAGATAATTTATATAGCTCATCAATGTGATGTACTTTTCTGACTTTAAAAGCTTTAGTAAACTGATTTCTCATGCATATTCTTTAAATAAATACTAGCCATAAAATAATAAGAAATCTGCTCTGCTTCCTTTTAGAGGAATTGTTAAGAACTCAATGCAAAGGTCAGCTATTCATCTTTGGATTAATTAATTTTATTGATAAGTGAAGAGACAGATGGGACTTTTTGCAACCAGTGAGACTGGTTGTGCTATGGATCTAAAAGTCCATTAAAGTAATTGATATTCGCTACACATGTAAAGCTCATACATTTGTCTTGAGCAGGCAGTCCTTGTCTGCATTGTTTATTTTTTGCCTGGCTGTTCTCTTTATGGAGGACAGCCAACAAGCACAGCCTGTAGTTTGTGCTGTTTTAGATAGATGACAATACCATCCACACTTAATACTGAGAAAAATATTCTTTCATTAAAAGCTTGGTTACACAAACATTATGTAGACAACCGGTCCTAATAAAGAGGGGGAAAAAAAGAAGTGTGTTCCAGCACATCCGGATATGGCTGAACATTTGCAGCTCTGGCATGTTTAATTAACGGGCAGCATTTTGTACGCAACGTCCATATATCAACACAACACCCACTGGCATGGCATCTGCAGAGTTTCTAGGGTAACCACATGCAACGTCTCATTGCAGTCATTATTTGTAATTAGAGCTCACTAACCCATTTGCGTAAACCTTGATTTTTAAGCAGAGAGGCAAAAATGAAGGAACCCAGTCTCACTGTTTAGTCTCCTGAGATTGGTAGAACAAACTATGAAGGCAGAAATGAAGAATATAGTTAACAACACAAACATGAAAGCTTGAAGTATGAATCAGCAGTCCTCCTACTTGCCCATACTTATATTTAAATACAATGGGAAAAAAAAAAAGTTCTTTGTCTTTGGAGCTCAACATAATTTGCTAGAGAGCAACTTGAACTCTGCGACAGACTGGCGGCCTGTCCAGCTAACGTTTGCCTGAAACGTTAGCTGGAGATAGGCACCAGAACCCCTCCTGACCCCACTAGGGACAAGGGTGTTAGAAAATGGATGGATGGCAACTTGAACTGAAGACGTTTCCCGAATCAGCCTACAAACTTTTATATTCTCTTCATAGCAATACCTTACACTTGGCAGGAAATGAGTGGTTAGAAAGAATCCTCTCTCTTTGAAGTTAGCTGGTTGGAAGCAGAAAGCAATAGGCAATTGCAACAATTTCTGATATTATGACAAAACCAGGCCGGAAAGACTAGAAGTCCACGCTATAATATTTCCACCACTAAAACTTGTGCAATGATGAGGAACTACCAAAACCAGAGCACTAAGAGGACTGTAGACAGCCTAAACTCATTGCCAAGAAAAGTTAATACAGCATGCTACAGTAAAAACTGCTGGGTGAAAACAACCTAATTTTTTAGGTTATTTTGGAAATTCAATAGTTGCACAAATACAGACTGATAATTGTAATAATCTTGGATAATTTAACACAGCAGGATGTGGTTACTGGATGTTTGCAGGTCTGAATGAGTTAATAGCTGAATTAAAGTCACTAAGGTCTAAAGCTAAGGCCTCTAAAGACTGGACTGAAAAGAATAATCCATAATGGTTTATAATTTCTGGGTTAATAATGACTCATCAAACAAACTTTTGCTATCCCCACTTAATAGTTAACGCTAAGCTCCAATTGCCAATAGACAATATGAAAGGTACTGTGGAAAGGTCACCAATCCATGACAGAGCATGACAAGCTCTCACACAAGCCTGTCACAGCAACAAATTGTCCCAAAGGTTATTTGGATAAATAACATTGTTGTTTTCAGAAAATTTCCAGTAAGGTAAAGAAAATGGCAAAAATAATTTAAAGACACATTCTCAAAGATTCCTAATTGCATGTTGGCTTTCTTGGAAGCTTTCAGGATGAAAATCTCAGTCCAAATCTCAATTCATACATTATGAAAAGAAAAACACAAAAGGCCAGTGCCATTGTTGGACCTGGGAAATCGTAAAAAAATTAATGTAGATTACATGAACACCCACATACTTGGCAAGTGATGCTATTATCCTATTTTATCAGGACAAACCTCTCTGTCTTTAAGAAGAAATATATTTAAAATACATTTGGGAACAAAGCACAAAATATAGCTTGTTAACCTGACTTCCTTATTCCTCAAAAAGAAAATTACGACACTTAAATTAACAACCAAAATCGCAAATTGCCTTGTTTCACATAATAATGTTTCACTTGAAATTTCTTTGAATTGTTGGTACACTACTTAATGCTCTTCCTCTGTGTCCATCAGTGTTCTTCATTCAGCTGTCATTCTCTGCATCTGCTTGCTAATGGAAGCTTTGAATAATTATTAAAAAGGAAAATAATGGTTAAACAATTCAGACGAATTTTACAAACCTCTTAGCCGTTTCATTTTGCGCATTAGTAGTGATCATCCAGCGGGGGAGGCTGAGGTAAGGTGTCAGCTAAAAGCTCATAATGAAGCGAACAGTTTGTCAGGCAGGAAGATAAAGCCTGTAATTGCACAAGGTCCTGTTGTCAATATGCATCCTAATGCTTCCAGGGGCGCTATGGTAATAAGAGCAGGTGCTTTGGCTTTCTTCTCCTTCCAGATAGCACATGGCTTTGCCCTTCTTGACGCATGAGAAGGAGTGGGGAAAAAGTGTTTTTTTTTTTCAGTTTGGATATTCATAATAAACCAGGTGGAATATTCAGGCACAGTGGTATCTCAATGGTCCAGCTGTTTTCAAGCTCAGATGCTTGCAGTTTAAGGCAATCCTATTGATTTGTCTTGTGTTTTTGCATCTTTGTAGGTCTTCACTTACATGCCATTTGCAGCAAGCTCTCTTTATATATAAAAGTCTAAATGTTTTTAGTTTTTCTTGTGCTGCTACTGTATTATTTATACTACCAGTGTTTGCATAATAAATCATGACAGATTTATGAAAACTGTGGCTTGATTTCGTAGCGGAATGTCAGTGAAGACATTTTCTCAAAAAATTAAATCAAATGATTAAATTTTTAAATCATTTGATTTAAAAAAAATCAAATGATTATCAAACTGCTTATCAATGTAAATCATTGATAAGCAGTTTGGTAAATAAGGAAACAATAAACTTGAATTTGTCCCTGCATCTGTCGTTTTCTGACAATGATTATCAGGTTAAAGAAGAATCTGCTTGATCTTTTCAGTTCTCGCCCACACCGATTAATGGAATAATAACTGCAGACTATCTTATGCATGTTCTTTACCACGTTGAATGTATTCTTGCTTTCTTAAAGTGTGCTTGCTAGTTCATTCAGCCATACCATACAAAGTGTCATCATGGTCGATATGAACAAAATCAAGGAACACACTAATTAACGTATTTGAACCTATGAAAGAAACACAGCTTTGCTTTTTATGCTGCTGCAGTTTGTAAGTGTTAAGTTTCTGTTAAATTCTTCAGTCACTGCACTTTTTAGCTAATGGGTTTGTATCAGCAAAGAGCCATCCAATACTGTATGTGTTTAATAACAGTTACTAAGTGTGTGCAACTAATTAAGAACTTAATAACAAAATAATTTAGAAATCCTTTCAACTAGGCTCTCTGCATGCCTTGGGCAGCAACTTCTGAAAACATTAGTGAAAAAACTGGTTACTCCTAGGGCCTCATTACATTTTTGTTATGATATAGTCAAAATTTGCCTCTGCTGAATGTCCTACAGTCAACTGGTAGTGGTGTTATCACAGTTAGAGCAGCTGAAACACTCAACAACAAATTTAACAAAGTGCAACTATTTTTCCTGGAAATATTCTCTACACATGGAGACACTGAAACATCCTACATTTTAATAGGCAGTACCCATGAGAACCTTAACCTAGGATTGTGCAGCTTCCTCTATATTAAACATCACCACCTGTTCTTTAACATGAACATCAGCAAGGTCAAAAACATACAGTATGCTGAATAGATGGCAAAGTGAAGAAAGTATACCAAAATGTCACTTGCTTTACAAAGGGCCATGCATATCAATCAATCAATCAATCAAGTTTTATTTGTATAGCACATTTCAGCAGCATGGCATTTCAAAGTGCTTTACATCATATCAAAAAACAGAAACATGGTGCAACATAGAATCAACAGTAAAAACAATAAAAACAACAATAAAAACATGACATTTAGTCAAGTTCCATCATGTTTC
>CAEFZX010030921.1:0-12107 GCA_903066825.1 Alfaro cultratus | reverse complement strand
CACCGGATTATAAGGCGCACTGTCGGCTTTTGAGAAAATTTAAGGTTTTTAGGTGCGCCTTATAGTGCGGAAAATACAGTAGTAAAGTTAGCATAATAAGCTTCTCTTATGAGAAACTTGTATAGATTTTGTCTATAAGTTAACTATTACCAGCCATTAAAAAATATTCCAGTTCGCTGATTATTTTCTTAAAAGTCAGTGTGACATTTCAGGACATTTGTCCTGAAATGTCTTAAAAATATGTATAACATTTGCGTGAAAATATGTCATACATATTATCAAGCAAATATGTTATACGTATCAAGCAAAATGATGGACAAACTCTGTTACATCCTCCTAATGTCTTAGGATCTAACGTCCAGAATTTGAAGTCGCCTCACTCCAACCAGTAGCCATTTACTGAGATGAGTGATGATCCCCTTTCTCTAGAAACTAAGCTGAGCGATACGGGGCCCATTTCTGGAAGAAACGTCCCACACAGGAGCCTGCTCCAGGTCACCTCCTGGTGTTCCTGAACCTCCTGGGGCTCCTGAGCCCCCTGATAGGGTTCCTGTGGGTTCTCAATGGCCCTTCCTCTGGCCTCCATGGTTCAACCGGCTGCATTACTTAACCTTTTATTTTTTCTGAAGTTTCTTAGGTTGTACTCTGGCCCCCAAGAATCCCTGACAGCTCAGCACCAGAGGGAATAAAAGAAGAAGAAGAAAAAGACAAGCACGTTGTGCAAAACTCAGAAACAAGAAAACCAGGACATGGAGCAAAGAACTGAAAATCAGAATATGAAAACAAAGAGTCTGGAGCTGAACAGTGAAAATTCTTTGGAAGATCAGGTGAAACAAATGGTAGTGGTGGTACAGCCAGGTGAATGGCTCAGTACTGAGTAAAGATTACTGGTGTTCGTCAATATAAAGGGGAAGCAAACTAATAACGGAAGCGAAACTAAAGGGGGCATAACAATAAACTAAGAAAGGATAATACTAATCAAAAGAAACTAAATGGAAATGTGCAAAGAACAAAATGCAAGAATAAACTAATAAACAAAGCTAAATACAAAGGCATAAACTGGTATGGCAAGGACTTTCGAGTAATAATTAATACATGGTACTATGAATATGGCAAGAACAAACAAACATTGTTTTCAAATAAAAGTTAAGATAAAGTGACTCCATGACACTTTCAGTTTCATGGATTTGACTCATTAGGATTTGATTAAGAACCAGGTTTATTCTTTTTAATCTCTATACAGTAATGCCCACATCTTCTTTGATGGGTGGTGGTAAACTGAATTATGGATAGGGGGAGCTGGCCCAAGAAATGTTGAGAAACACTGGTTTAAATTAATAATAGGGCACTATGAAATCTGAGAGAAGCAAGGCAGAACCTTCTTCCATGGCCAAAAAGTACAAACTCTTGGAAAACTCACTTTTAATTTTATGATGACAAAGCAGTCCTCAAAACCTCCTGAAAGGTCACATTCATCTTTGGCTCTCCTGACTTGCCAATGGGAGGACATAATTTGGAACACTCTAACTCTATGCTCACTGGTTGAATTCAGATTTTATTTGATGCTCCCACTGAAAATTGTACTGGCTGTTTTACTGGATTCTTATATCAGACTGAATCTGGGGAACACTAAACATAATATTTGATTGTGTGAAAGGGCCCAAGGCCAGTAGAAAATTCCTTGATATTCTACCAGCTTAGCATTGGGATGTTAAAACTTAACTTAGAAGTAATAAAGAAACAGCCAGCATTTGTCTGACTTGCACCACACATCAAACACACTCATGACAGGGGTAGACATGGTGAGCACATAAATAAATGTCTAGTTTTGAGCGATAATGACATTGTGATCAGCATTGGATATAATGTCCGATCACACGACCGAAACGGTAAAAAGATGGAAAACGGACATTCATTTCACTGTTTCCCTGCTTGTAAACAACGCGAGGGGCCTAAGCTATAGGAGCTAACGAAAAGGAGATGAATGGCGTGGGTATCAGCGGTCCTGATATTACATTCTCCAACATCCCAAGATATCTACAAGTTTGCTCCTGACATGTCCATTCTGTTGAGTATCTAAATTTGCTTTGTTGGTGTTGTGTCATAATCATGTTCAGTTATGTTGAGTTCATTTAAGTGGGTCAACCTTGTTTGGGTCGGGCTTATATTTTTTTATGTAGCATAGTCCGAGTTTTGTCAGTGGACATCGGTGTTATTCCATTATTGTGAATTAAACTATTTTACTAGTGTTATCAAATTTACAGCATTAATACTGATGTGTGTTTTGATATGTCCTCTACAAGGCAAACCAAAGTATGAAATGGATTAGCTCAATCCAGACTGGGTTCCAGTACTGAATATGGGTCACTGTGAGATAAACACCACAACATCGGACCGACATGCGATCAATTAAAGAGGCGATACAGCAAAACCATGATGGATCAACAAGTGAGGGAACAAGTTACAGAGACTGTGTTTCCATTATTTACCCCTTAAGAGGTAAATAAAACACAGTACTGGAGGCTGTAGAAGAAGAGCAAGTTTGAGAGGCTGAGGAAAACCCAAGAGAGGAGCTCAGCAAGGCTGCACACTCCAAAGAGGAACATGAACCATTTGTGTTGAAATATGTGTACAGTTGGAAGTGACTGTTTTCCCTCATTTAATAATTTCATGTGGTAAACATTCATGAAACGTTTGATTCAAGCTCTTCAAGTTGCATGCAAACAGGTGATTAAATGAATCACATTTTAAGTAAAATTTTTATATTTAAAATATTTCAGGTAATAAACATACATGTACTAAAATATTATATCTTTAAATGCACATTTTATGTGATTAAAGTAAACAATTATATAATCAGACATTTTACAGTAAACATTTAATGTAAACAATCAAACCAGATGAAAGAGCCCATCTTTAAATATTTAATGTGTAATTAAACATTTCAGAGTAAACAATAAATGTGACTAGTAAATGTTATGTAACAGATTTCACTTTAAGTAAATATTTGTTGTATTTAACATTTCAGGTAAGAAGTGAACATGTAATGAAATAAATCCTGTCCTAGAATTTTATGTAATTAAACATTACAGGTAACAAATGTGATGATCATCTGAGGTAATACATTTTATGAACATTTTTTTATATATTTTTCAAATATAAAATTAGTAAAAAAAAAAAATAAAAAAAAAAAGGGGGGGGGGTTCAAATGTAATAAAGATGAGTCTGTTTCATCTATATAGTCTAGTAGAACAATTTCACACTGATTTTGAGTTAATGGGGCCACGATTTGGAAGCCATTGAGGAAAACATGTTATTTAATATTAAAATTGTTTAAAATATTGAATATGACTTAAAATTTTAAGAGGATAGTGTGCCTCATGTAATACCATAAATTACCACTTTTTTGTATCAGTTGGTCACAAGGCAAGGCATTTATTTACAGGAGTGTTTGGTTAGGAAATTGACGGTCCTCAGGTGAACTTCTGAGCGCTTGAGGAGGGAGCGGTAGAACAGCTGGCCGGAATTAGCATTCATAAATCGGATCAACCTTGAGCTAAACGCCCCTTACTCTGTGGAGCATGGATATCCAATATCTAACTTGAAAATAACTTCACTGTGGTCGGTAACACAATGAAAACACCAGAATAAAGTTTGTTTTGGTCTGTGGCCTTTAAAGAAGGCATCGAGCGACTGCGCGAGACGTATACATCATACGCAGTGACGTTGGTTCTACAGCTCTATACTCACACACCCTTGCATTAGGGACATATTGTTCCTTCCTTGCTAACACAAATACCAATGAGCAATGGCAGAAACTCAATACAATTAGACATTGGAATGAAATAAGTTTTGTTAAATTATCCAAGATAACAACTATTTTATAATTCTTCATCAATCCAGGTATCAGTTCAGAATTACCAAAAGCTTTGAATCCAGAGTTAGGTACTGCAGAATCCCCCATAGTGATACCCACCTGTGTTGTCATGTAGATGAGCCCAGCATGTTGCTCAATGACATGCTCATCTGGGGCTCCCTGCAAGTTGGCATTTTGCAGATAATAGTACTGATTTCCATGCCAGCATCCTGTCCCTGTCCCTGTGTTTTCTTCTGTCTTACAGAAATGGAAATCAAATTGAAGGTGGCGCTAGGCGAAGCCTCACTCTGATGTTTCACTCTGTCTGTCCAAGCTTAAGCGAAGGACAGATTTTTTTTCTGCGTGGATGAACAAGGCGTTGTGGGGATGGGGCATGCGTGTATGGGGTGAGGGGGCAACTGAACTCTTTGACAGAATTGTAAAGCGGCAGAATGAACAGATGTCTCCCAGTGATTAATGTTCCTCCCTGCCTTGCCTCAGAAGGGGTGTGTGCTCATGCATCTCTAGCCTTCCGCCTCTTCCCTACAACTCTATAAGGATGATTTCCTTAACTCATAGCTGTCTCTACTTTTTCTCTGACTCCATCTTGCCTCATACCTTGCTGTATTAAAACTCAATCTTTATTTCTTATTTCTGGGTAAATTTCAAACAGCTGTCTAGGTTTGCATAATGATGAGTTGGACAGGAATTACATAAATAATGGTAAAGAGTCTCATTTGTACATACAGGAGAGCAGAGGTATAAACAGAAGTCCCTATGCGATGTGATGTGGCAGGACAGGAGACAATAGAACTCTGTGTTTCATCAATCAATCAAACAGGCAAATAGAAAGAGTCAGGCTCTGTTCTCTCCTCCTACAGTAATTTACCAGAACCTAAGAGCTTAATGAAATGGTGTTTGCCTGACCCCTTGTGATAACAATAGGACT
The DNA here is from genome assembly GCA_903066825.1 of Alfaro cultratus. Taxonomy (NCBI): domain Eukaryota; kingdom Metazoa; phylum Chordata; class Actinopteri; order Cyprinodontiformes; family Poeciliidae; genus Alfaro; species Alfaro cultratus. The sequence goes on along the minus strand of CAEFZX010030921.1, from coordinate 7,302 downwards.
TCAATCTTTTATTTTCTTCTATTTCTGGAATGTTCGGCAGAAAATTTACCAGAGATTTATGTGATGGATATTTTTTACCTTTCATGTACTGTCTTCATCAATGCACCTTATGGGGACATGTTTTTCTGAAAGGTAGATCATCACTAATTCTTATGTTTTCCGTTCATAAAACTCAGCTACTGAAGTCAAGTCAACAGAGACATGTTTTTATACAAATTCTTGAAACAGAAAATAAAAATGGTCAGAATTCACTGTGAAGAACCTGCAGGTTTTACTTTCTCCGTCATAGTCTGGCCATCATTTTCAAGTTACCAAGCTCTTTGCTCTATAATTGAGCAAAGAGCAATAGCGTCCCCTGTTGTCTGTCAGGCACACAGAAACCTTACACTTGTTCTTTGTGAAGAGGTGTGTGTGAGAGATGGGGTGGGGGACTGCCCATTTAAATCCAGCACTACATCATAATGAACACCAGACCTATGGTAAAGGGCTCACATTAAATATTTACACTCTTGTTTAATATTTCATATGATAATTTTGTATTTAAATTGGATTTAAAATTTAATATAAATACAGAGCTAAGTGGGGCATACTGTCCTCAAACACTGAACCAGACACCTTCCATACGGCTCAGGGGAAGGAATATGACACAGGCTGCATACATATGTAGATCTGCAGAGTCAGAACACACATGCACACACATGTTTGTAATTCTACCCATAATATACTTTGAATTGCCTTCCATTCATTTTAGTTACTGCAATTATGCCTTCCCCAGAAATATTCCTTAACTATAACCTTAACCCAAATCTTTCTTTTTTCTTCCTTTCTTTTTTGTATCTGAAGTTGAATTATACACAATCCGTCCATAGTCTGAGAGTGATCAAATTAAGTTCAAGCGCTGTCCTGTCTGCTTCCCATTCAATTCCAGTTAGACACCTCATAATATTTAACACCTTCTTGCATTTGTCTAAAACTTTCTGAATATGTATTGTCCATGTAATCCTCTCATCAAACCAAACCCCCCCAAATTTAAATTGTTTCACTTTTTTATTTATTAATCATATCATTTTTGTTTAATATTGTCACTAATAATTTTCCTAGTATAGAACATTGTCTTTGTCTTATCTACTGAAGTTTTTAAGCACCACTTGTACATATAACCACTTTTCAGCTTTAATAATAGCTTCTTGGATCTTTCCAGTAATAAGCTTAAAATTCTGTTCTCTCTTTCACAATCATTTGCAAACAGAGAAATAAACATCCCAGTATCTACATTTTTAAAGACATCATTTATCAGTAATGAAAATAATAAAGGACTTATTAAACTCTTTAGTTCTATTTGTCTACTTGGTTCCAGTTTCAGACAACCAGAACTGCTGCTTCTCAGCATTTGTGAGCTGCTCCACAGCCAATAAAGCTGAAAATTGAATGATAGAGCTGAGAATTCACAAATTGTCCATTTTTTACTTCTTTCGCTAAGATTAAGCTTTTTTGGTCTCTCACCTGAAACATGAAACACAAGATTTAGACTTGATTCCAGCTTGAAACAACCAGAACTACTGCTTCTCAGTATTTCTGTGCTGTTCCACAGCTAATAAGGCTGAACTTACTTTCACATTTACTTACGTTTCAGCAAAAAAATTTGTTTGTGCTGCTATCAGTTTAAAGATATAAAGAAATGTTTCTAGAAGTCATCGAAGGTTAACCTTCTTCAAATCAGACAAAATAGGTGTCCATCAACTCGACTCCGTTTGTGCTGGTTAGTGCAGCAAAATGTTTTGTTTGTGCTGCAATATCTAGCATTCCAATTCAATCTGAAATTAAATACTTGGGAGCTGTTATAACCAAAAACCAAGAATCAACCTTAACTATTGAAAACAAGATTAAAGAATGCAAATCCAAATTTAACTCATGGATCCAATGAGACTTTTCTATTTTTGGACGAATTTACTTATCAAAAATGGAAAGTTTGTCAAGATTAATATATTCAACCTGTAGCACTGCTGTCCCAAATAGCTTAACTAAAACTATTAACCAAATGAACATGAACTTTATTTGGAGAAACAGGTCACACTACCTACGGAGAAGTCATAAGGTCAAAGAAATCAAAGATGGTGGTCTGAAAGTAATTGTCTTTGAATGTCTTAACGGAACCCTTAAGATTAATTGGTTGAAATCCTGGATTAAAAATTCCCAGTTATTTTGGTATTGTGTCCCTAATTATATATTTAACAAAATAGGTGGTCCAAAACTTGTACTTCTAGCCGATTTCAATATACATAAATTGCCCATTAAACTATCAGAGTTCCATAAACAAGTATTACTATACTGGAAAATGCTCTATGTACATAACTACTCGCCACACTCCTCTATCATATGGAATAACAAATTCATACTACATTGCAATAAATCCTTATTTTACAAAGATTGGATGGAGAAGAATATTTGGTCTATTAAACACTTAATGGATGCTAATAGTTGCAATTCTGTGCAAAGTATCAATTCTTTCCCCCAAAAGCTGAATTTACCAGATTATATAATGCCTTACCAAAAATATTTATTAATCAGATTAAAAATATAATAACCTATCATCCGATGACCCCACAGTTACCCAATTTATCTATTAAGGGAATATCATTCACTGACCAAAAATTCAATAACCACACAATTAGAAACTAAACGAAACTTTATTCCCTGGGAAAATAAATAAAAATAACATTCTTTGCAAGTTTGAAAAAAAATAATAAATCAATTGAAAGGTTAAGAACTCTTTATTTAAAACTCCCCATACAACCAAAAGCTAAAGAAACACACTTTAAAGTTTTAAAGGCAATTTACCCCTCAAAAGAACTACTAAGAAATCACTTTAATATCGATAACAATAAATGCTCGTTCTGTGAAATAATAGACCATGTCTTCTATGAATGCAATCAAACCAAAATATTTTAGAATTGCTTAGAAAGGTGGTTCAAATCAAAAATTGCACTTCCTGAATCTATTTCTAGAGATATGGTAACTTTTAGAGTGTTATTGAAAAACAAAGTAATAGAACTATGTTGTAACCTAATATTTTGTTTGGCAAAATACTTTATTCATAAACAAAGAGTGCTGAGATCTTCCCCAGTTTTTAACATTTTTTAAATCTGAATTCCAGTTATATTTGAAATCTCTGAAATGTATTAAATCATATTAATACCCGACTGAATTATTAATGAAATTTCCCACTGATGTATATTAATCCTAACATATGAATCCCCTTGTTGCTATTTTAGTTTTTTATTTTTTTTCTTTATCAATATTACTATGTATTTCCATTTCTTAATCTACCTCTACTACGCCCTGTACAGAGTTGCACTGTTGTAATTGCCTTACTTGTTTGTTCTCACTTTGTTTAAATAAAGTTTATAAAAAAAAGAATCACTCTTGACGTTTTTTCCCCAGCCAATCAGAGAGGCTTCGTCAGGCGGCTATTATCGCGGGAAGTTACACTCAAAACAACAGAGTGAAGAGCGTTTTGCCAAACGCCATAAACACAGAAGGGGAAGACTGACTGCAGATGTTTTAGAAGTTATTGCGCCGAGCATCTGTCATCAAAGACCTCAGTTCTGAGTGAGTAGTCCTAACCCACCAGTGAGACATTGTCGCTAACTGAAGTGGGCTTCCTGAAGCAACAGTCATGCTGGAAGCTTTGATTAACTTCTCTGGCTAAGCTCCTTAGATGAACCGAACTTCTGCTGGTGAGCCTGTGTTAGCTACAATTATCGAAATAAATATTATTTCTGCTTGCAATATTGTTCAAATACAATCTTAAACATGTATCCTTAAATTTATAACATTAAAAAATATTCCAGTGTAATACAACCAAACACATAGATGGCTCTAGTGGGCACTTTGCAGGTAAAACTCAAATGTTATCTTAGCTTGGAGCAAGCTGGTGCTCCAACGTAATGTAAAGTCAGTGACACACTAAAATCAGTCTCAGTATTCTGGTCATTGTAAGTGTAGAACTTTAATTATTTGTCATTATTATTGTTTTTCATTATTTTTTTATATTGATAATGCCTTGAAAATAATATACTTGTAAATATGTTATAACACAGGAAGTATATAAACATATATCACACACTTGTAATAACACAGAAAATTCAAATGGAAATTCATTGCATTTAAATATTTTTTAAGATCATGTAAGTAATATTAGCATTAAACCGTAGCATTTTACAATAAAATACTTTGCTTATTAATGTATACTTCATGGGATTCTTTTTCAGGTTCAGTCCACAACTGAGGAGCATTTTTACAATGTCTCATAGACAGACTAAGGAAGAGCTGGACGCTGAGTTTGAGAAGTTCCTGAAAGAGGTAATGCATTTAAAAAATGGCAGCTAGTAAGCTCTTCAGAAACTGACATTTAAGGGTTAAACACTAGTCTTACATAAATCCACAGTTTGAAATTTGACTTTGGCGTCATGAACACATCTTAAATGGGGGATAAAAACCCTCACCAACCATCGTTGAAATTATTTTGCCACATTTTGTTTTCCCTGTGTCAACCACCATACAGAAGACACAGATAGAGGAATCCACTATGTTTACACTGAAAGAGCATTGATTCAGAGACTAGATTGGTTGGTACAGCTGCTTTGCTGTCATTCCATTGAAACTTAGTGACATTTTTCAATATGAATTATCTTTGTATTGAGTTGTTGAAGCTAGGGATATCAGTCATATGATATCAGGTTAAAAAATGGCTACATGTCAATCAATTAGGTCTGTCGTGCTAAACAATAAATCAATTAATTGCACAATTGCACTTACCGTAATCTGCAATTAAATAAAAGACATGAAACAAGACTTCCACAGGTAGAACATATTTATAAGAAATCTGCTGAATAAGCAGTATATGACATAGCATCGATGTGCGCATTTGCATTACCACAAGGTAGGATGGATTTACGGGTAGCACAGATAAACAGAACACTGGTGGAAAAGGGGCATTAGAAAAATAGCCTAGTAGATTTTCTACTTCTGAGTTTTTGCATTTTGTTTTTCTTGGTGGTGGGTTGTCATTGTTTCGGCGTTTTGTTTGATCCAGTGCCTAAAAGTCTGTTTCAGATGACTCGGTGGATTTAAGCAGCCCTGGCAAGCAGCCCAAAACTATAAGCAGCCAGAAATCCAGTCAGAAACCTACAGTTTCATGGTGGCAAGATGATGAAAACAGCAGTGGCGGTAAGTCTGTCTAAAAGACTCTTTTGTGTATGACTATGACCTAAGAAAAGACACCACAAACATTTTCTTTTTTTTATAATAATATAATTATATTGATTTCATTCTCGTTTTTCACACTTTTTCTCAAGAAAAAAACAACAATAACAAAAAAAAAACAACAAAAACAACAAAAACAAACCAGAACTTAAATGGGGGTGGCAGGGTAGCCGGAATACAATCCAATCATTGACATCACATTTCAAATCAAAGCATCAGTCTGAATAATAGGAAGGTTTACAAAAAATCCGGAATAACAGGCTTGACATATTCCGTCCACTTTGACCATATCTTGTAGAAAGTGTCCCTCAGTCTAGCTTTCGGTACTATGCCCACTTGTGTTTTCTTGAGTGTGGACACCCACCTCGTTGATATGCATTTCTGACCATCTTTTTCTTCCTCCAATTCTTCTTCTTTTTCCAGTTGTCAAGTTCAGTTTGTTTAGCGTGTGAGAAAATATTTCACCACTAATATTTCATCTTTGGTGTCAGTGTTTGTCTTGTCATTTTCCTTGTCTAGCTTTCGGATTTAGTCCTTTACTTACAGTTGTTGTGTGTGTCAGTGGGAGACCACCCTCTTCAGATTGTACTGGATCATAGGAGGATTCACTGTTTTCTACAAGTGGTTCATCAGTTGTTGACCATCAAGTGATGAACCACTTGCCATCACCTCATGTTTGCTTTCAAAATCATGTTCTTCATCAAGTGCTGCTCCTGGTGTCTTTAAAAAAATGTGCATCCATTTTAATAGAATAGTCTTATTCAGTTTCTTCTAGTTTCTCCTGTGTTTTATTCACTTTTCTCATCTTAGGCTGGTGTACTCTGACATATGTTCCACCATGCCTGACAAATATTACTACACCATCTTGGCTAATAGCCACACCTGGACCTTTCCACTCCTGACTGTCTGTATGTTTACAATAGACTTTGTGTGCGTGTGTGTATACGAGCATGCAAGTAGCTAAAAGAGATAAAGGAAAACACAGAATAAACTTAAATAATAAACTTATGTTGTTCGAATTCAATAATGCAATCCATCCTGTTGTCCTGTCTGTTGATCCGATCAAACTCTGTGCAAGCTTTGTACTGTCGATCCTTTTCTTCTTTTAAAAACACTGAATCCAGCTTGTTCAGGAGAACGGTTATTCCTGTATCATCGAGATCTTCCGCAGCAATTTGCTATCAGGAAGAGCTTTCTCTTGCTCTTCCTGATAGCAACAGCGTAACCACTAGGGCCTGCTTCTTTTTGTCTAGCTGGTAACGAGTCTCCAGATTTCAATCTTGTTTTTCCAACTTTTGTAAGTCGTCTTCTCGTCGAATAGTGGAGGAACTTTGTAGTTTCCAGCAGCTCCCACAGTCTGCTACCAATGTTGACACAATAATCACACTACTGATGTTGGCATCCAGCCTTTAATATCCACATGCGCTCCAGTCGTCCTCTAAGAACACAGTAAAACTAAAGTTCTCTCCCTGCCTCCCATTACCTCACATCTGACACATGCACCGTATGCTACTTACAACTTAAGAATTAGAACTTAACTTAGAATTTGACTTCCTTTTACGTTTCTGAGTGAAAATGAAGAGTTTTGATTTAATTGAGGAGCAAAACACAATCTATGGAAGTAAATATGTGCCATCAGGATTTGAATAAAAAATGTCTCTGAAATTTGAATGTTGTATATTTAGTGCTTACTTTTTCAGTGTTAAAAAAATTCAGTGTCATAAAAAAAATTCACATTACTATTTCAAAGTCATAAAATTTTCAATGTATATATTTTTTCAGTTTATTTTTTTTCAGTGTTAAAATTCAGCATTTAAAAAATTCAACTTTTCAAAATTCAGTGTGCTCAAATTCAACTTGCTCAAATTCACCGTCTAAAAATTCGCTGTTAAAAAATTCGCCGTCTAAAAATTCGCTGTTAAAAAATTCGCCATCTAAAAATTCGCTGTTAAAAAATTCACCGTCTAAAAATTCGCTGTTAAAAATGGCAAGGGTTACTTCAGGTCACAGACATGAGCAATGGATGTCAGATTCAAC